>JBAMJV010006407.1:0-70000 GCA_037951105.1 Echinarachnius parma | reverse complement strand
ACTTGGAAGTTAGGAGGGGTGTCTCTTGTTACCCCTACACAATGGAATGAACAAGCCCCATTCCCTAACCCCTGGCAATGCAATTATTCATGATCAGTTGCAATGTAGATGGCGATCTCCCGAGAGTTTTGACAACACCAATATTCAGACATAGCTCCCACATATTGAGAATTTTTCCACCAATTTGAAGGCAAAATGACATTCCCTTTAATATTTAAAGATCTACGCAGCGGATAAACAAATGGACATACCCGGACATTAGCCCTTGCAAACAGTCCTGATGGACATGTTAAAGTTGTGACAACACTGATAAACTTGTAAGCAAAACCCAACCATATTTATGCAAAATAAGCCGGTTTGGGGCAAAATCACAAACTTTGAATTGATTCCCGTAAAAAGGTCCAAGAAGCGGGGGAAATGGACCTACCTGGACAATAGCCCTTGCGGTCAGTCTTGATGGACATGCTGATGCTGCCTGCCACACACAGGCCACAGCACACTGTCTTCTCCTGAAAGCCATTCTGGGGTGCCTGAAAGCAAACAAAACAAATTTCATTTCATTTATTTCCACTTATAAAACAAACACACAATAAATGATATGCATAAAACCAAATTGGGAACACTGTGAGTTTGGTCGATTAAAAAAAAAATACTTGATTCCTTTTAATCAAATATGTATCTAATGATATCCTAATGACAATTCTATAATAAACAAATCAATATAATTCTTGTAGCATACAACAGCTGCTGCAGATAATCACAATTATGTAGAACAATGACCTTGCTATCAATTCACAAGCTTCAACTACACATAGTAGAATTCTACATTCTCTGTGCGATCAATACTTTTGGACGTTGAATAGGCAAAGTAAAACAAAAATGCACAGTATTTTGTTAAAGAATTACACAAACATATCCATGGGCACTTGGAGAAAAATCACGGTCATATTCTTTTTAAAAAAACAGACAAATTAAGAGCTCTTTCACAAGGACTAAATACAAATAAAAAAATAAAATGCTTATTATAGCTGAGCTGACTATCAAAACGCTAAATAAATCAAAACATGTATTTCTAAAAGAACCAGTCCTCTAGTATCTTTTTTTTTTTTATTGGACAAAATTTGTTTGGTTCTATTAGTTGACCCATTGCCTACAGGAACCTGGGCCCATATTCATAAAAAACCAGCTAGCTTAGTTCCATGCTAAGTTAGTGCGCTACAAACCATTTTCCTAGTCCCCAACAAGGGTTAGCTTGTTTAGCCCCAAGTACTAACAAAGTTAACCCTAGCAAGCAACTAAAAGATTGTGCGTTAAATACATTGCCACATCATCCAAAATAGACTAAGCATGAAACTAAGCTAGTGGGCTGTTATGAATATGGGCCCAGGTGGATCCTGCAACGCAACTCTATGGAGATAGCAAAATCTTGTGGGGAACAGGTTAAAACAGTATACAATTTTTTTTGGAAGGGAAACCTGATCAGTTATATAAATAAAGGGAATGATTATATTACAGAATCATCATCAATACATTCATTCCTTCCTCTTGTTCCTGTTTACACTATTGTGCTGGGTCTGGTCATGTTACGTAATACCACAGTATTGGTGTCAATACTAAACAAAAGAAAAACAGGTTTGGTTCATTAATTAACCCATTCAGGACTGATTGGTTTTGCGATATACAGGGCTCCACACTTACCTTTTTTGTCAGTGGCCCGTCGGGCCAGTGAAATCATTTCTTCCCCTTTTCTGGTGGCCCGAACAAATTTTTTACTGGCCCCAAAATGTTATTTCATGGGTAAACTTTTTACTATTCAAAATTTGTATTCTCTTTCCTGATTTAAACTGTGATTATAGATGAAGCATGACATGGAAGAAAACAAGCTTTTCTAATTTTGTCAATGTCGGTTGAAAATCTGCTTGCCCGATCGGGCCACCAAAATATGACTTTTATACATTTTTGCTGGCCCGAAGTGCAATTTCACTGGCCCCGGGCCAGCGGGCCAGTGCGAGTGTCAAGATCATGCATTCTCCATAGACCGAAGTATTTTTGGGACCAGTCCTGAATGGGTAAACCCAGTCAGGACTGGTTCCCAAAATACTGGGGCTACATGTAGGGTCTACGGAGAATAAATGTTGTTACCAAAATCATCTAGTCTTGAATGGGTTAAAAGCGTTTGTGCTCGTCTCATTAATCAATTATGCTGCAGTTTTATTGTCAAACACTCTCCAATACTACTGTGGGTTGTGTTAGTTCCATATGACATACATGTACATGCACATGCACAGATCTATAATGTCAAGTCTAAGTTTGTTAGCAAGGTCAGAGCAGCATCTGTTGTTTGATGTTCATCCCTATAAAACCACAGAGGAAACAATGCAATGTTAGGTTTAATGGACAAAATCTATTTTGTTTATTTTTGGTAAGGTTTCATTCAACTCAATACAAATTAAAATCTCCAGCAACCAGTGTTATAACACTGGGGTATTTGATGATACATAATTTATGGCCTTACCAATAAATGTTAAATTCATTTTGTTAACAACAGAGTATTTGGGAAATGGGAATATGTTGATGTTTTACCAAAATTTGTCTTTACCAATGTAATACTTTCTCGAGTTACATGCCAAATAACTGGTTAAATGAAACCAATGCTGATGTTTTGATTTCTTACCAATAATGCTGGTGTGTTGATGTCGATATGATCAATAACGGTGAAGGCCCTCTTTGTCTTGCTGTTGAACCCCCAGGGTTTGTCGATCTCGGCTTTGAGCCAGTAGCGGATGCGGCCGTACTTGCCTTCAAAAGACGTTGCTACCCTCCTATGAATGATAAGAAAAGAAATTCTATTCATTTGTTTTGTTTGTTTATTAACTAAGTGAAAATCTCATATTTTCATACACAATGGCACTTTTTGGCTTGCTGTTGAACCCCCAGGGCTTGTCGATCTTGGCTTTGAGCTAGCAGCGGATGCGACCATACTTGCCTTCAAATGACGTTGCTACCCTCATAGGAGCGAAAAAAACAAAAAAACATTCACAACATTAATTCCATGCTTAATGGAATTCAGTTCACATACACATTATTTCTTAAAGGGATCTAGTAACTTTGTTGACATGTGCAAAAAGTGATGAATGGTTGATGCAATGTATAGTGTTGTTATCTCATATGTCCACAGGGTATTGTGTGAAAATTTCAAGTCAAATGGACATTGTATGGCCAAGTAATGAGCGAAAATGCAAAGTGATATTCAGTAACTCACTGCACTCACTTTGTACACGGAAGAAAAACTCGCCCGGAGTTTTTCTTATCTGAATACTTCAATCATACATATCTTTGTAACGAAAGGGAAATTTGAAAAACCGAAACCTGTCCCATGATTTTATTGTTAATACGAATACAACAAGGTATAAGGGAACCGCTAGAATTAAAATTTTATTTTGAGGATTTGGACAATGTTACTAAGTCCCTTTAAAGGACAATGAAAGCTGAATCAAACTGTTGCTTGCATAGATTAAGAGGAATAATCTCTGAAAGTTAGAGCATAATCGGGCAAGAAACAAGAAAACTATGGCTCTTTGAAGATGTCTTATTTATTCCTATGGGGAACTCAAAATGGCAACGCACACTGGCAAAGTTGTGGACTACTCCCCATATGTTTTGTACACAAATATTCAAATTTTTACAGTTTTCTTTTCCATTCCCCAAAATCATGATATGTTGTGTATAAATGTATTATACAAAACATACTTTGAGCTGAAACGAAGAGTAAACACATATTTTTAGAATATTGAACAAAATTGAAATATTGTGTACAAAACATATGGGGAGTAGTCCACAACATTGCCAGTGTTCGTTGCCAATTTGAGTCACTCGTAGAAATAAATGGCTATTTTCAAAGAGCCAAAGTTTTCTTATTTCTTGACGGATTGTGCTCAATCATATTTAGTGTTTTATAGTGCATGCAACAATTTGTCCGAATTTCATTGTCCTTTAAATAAAAATTGCATAATTTTTCAAACAATGGCACTTTTTTTCTTTGCTGTTTAAGTATCACAGCTTGTTGATCTCAGCATTGAGGCAGAAGTGGATGTGACCATACTTGCCTTCAAAAGAAATCAATAAATATGAACCATTTGCATATAAATCCGGTGCGACATGTACCGTAAACCGGGGTGACTTTGGCCGCCGGGGTGACTTTTGCCACTTTTTGAGATGAATGCATTTTCATCAAGCCTCACTTTTTAGAACAAATTTCTTATTGTTTCAAATAAATTCTAATAGGGTTAAGTATAGAATCTGAAATTAGTTCTCAAGAGTGAGACTTGATTAAAATACACCCTTCTAAAAAAGTGGCAAAAGTCACCTGGCGGCCAAAGTCACCCCGGTTTACGATACACGTACAGTACTATTAACACTAAGAAATTACACATTTTGTACAAAATGACGCTCTTTTTCTTGCTGTTGAACACCCACAGCTTGGTGATCTAGACTAATGTTGCCACTTTCTAAAATGTAAATTTATGATTAATGCAGAATGTCATAAAAACTGAATAATTGAGCCACAAATAATGTTGCCACTTTCCAAAATGTAAACGATTAATGCAGAATGTCATTAAAAAAACTTAATAATTGCTTTAAACTCTACTCTATAGTATAATCAACTTTACTAAGCTCTCGTCACAGAACTTAGACAAAAAGTACTTCAATAGCATGTCAAATCACTCCCCAGCAATTAAATAACATAATGTTATTGCAGTACATGTTTGTGTATCATACTAACCCATAGGGAATCTGAAAACTGAAGCGAAGTTCATGATGACCTGCTCGTAATACTGGGTTGCTTCCACCTTCGTCTTCGTCTGTTTGATAACGAAGAAAAATGAAATATTGCAGAATTTACATAATAAGGAAATATAAAGGGACATGTCTCAAAATGGGCTTTAAAAATATTACTTCTTGCTGGTCAGGTAGTGCAAATGAGACGATATAATTCTAAATCTCAGCTGAACCCAAATCTGTTTGCCTAAAACATTTAGGAAAACATAACTGATGATGTATTTTCTTTTAATAGCCAGACAAACTAGAGCTGAAATGACATTAGTTTTGTTGCAGAAAAAAAAAAATTTTGTATTGGCTTGACCTACTTTTTATGTAAAAATATTAATTACCAGTTTTGTGCTCTATCTATCAATTGGTTACCCCTTCTCTGATGTGAAGGGATAAACTATTCATGTGGTGCTGTAAATCTGACACATAATATATTAGATCTGAAAGAGACGGAGATCTCTTGTAAGTTGCGCCACTCACCTTTGCCAAACAAGACCTGTTTCATGTAGAAGTACTCCTCTTCTGCATCATAATACTTGGTGTAGGAGCCCGTCTGGTGGCCGCCACCTCTAGACTCGCTCCAATGAACCTAATTGGGTTGGTATCAATCAGAAATTATTAATGTTCTAGTTAGGTTTGGATCAAACAAGTTAATGAACATTAAAATGTGTAATTGTGTTGTAGCTAAACATCCAACATCGGCTGATTATCATTTACATTCACTCAAACATTTTTCAAGTTTTGCTAAAATGATAATAGAGAAATTTGCTTTTTCATACTTGTTACTAATACTATAAATAATGGCGGCAGATAAAATGTAATTAAGAGTCACAATTAACTGCAGTGAGATTCAACAAAGGGTGAAGGACAGGAGCCCTCGGCCTTGAGGTCCTCTCTCTACCTTTCCCCTATCCCACACATCTTTATTGGATAATAATAATTCAACGTCTTTAGAATGAAACGCGTCAAAATGTCAAGTTTCAACAATTTGGCATTCTCTACCAAAGCGTGCCCACAACTTGGCATGCATGACTGAAAGAACCGATGCTCTATAGATGCAATTCGTATAGAGCATCGGTTCTTTTAGCCATGCATGCCAAGTTGTGGGCACGCTTTGTTAGAGATTGCCTACTTTTCCTTGTCATCACTCAATGTCAATGAGGGTGTATGGTAAATGATTTTAATGGTCCCTTATGAACTCCCGTCTCTCGGCATGTAAAGTGCAGTGTAATCTAGATGAATTAAAGGGCATTGAATGGACACACCAGATATGATAAGAAATTGGGATGATAAAAATACTTTGTATTCCCACCCCCCCCCCCCCCCCCCCCCCCCCCAAGTGGGAAATCAAACTCCTAGCCGATTCCCCGAGACTTCTCCACTGAAACTTGAAAGATTCCCCTCTTCGGCTGAAATATTCTTAACGCCTTAAAAATCATCCCTTTTAATTTTAAATAAATTTAATTACATAATTAATTTTTGCATTTTTGCTTTTTTCATTATACCTTGGCAAGACCTCGCATGTAAATGCGGATTCCCCTCATTTTCATGTCCCCGCGGAGATCCACCGCGACATGTCCGGAGACAAACTCGCCCGCGGAGTAGACATTCTTGTTGTTGTCCAAGACGACGTGAAAGTCTTTTAACTTCACCATCCTGCGCAGCGTCAACTCGTCCCAGTCCAGGCTGGAGGGTTGAGTCGAAACTTGACGGAGACCGAACCAAAATAATATTTGATTTTGAAATAAAACTCGAGTTTGAGAGTCGAGTCCAAGTCCGAGCCCGACAGCAAACCTGCGAAGTAAAGCTCGGCCTCGTCTTTGTTTAAAGTTCAACAGACGACACACAATAATTCAAGTCCAAAGGAAGAGTTAAATCAAGCAAGGCGATCGTTGCCTTGGCTTTGCCTTTGCCAGCTGTTTTCAAGGTCCTACAAAGACTCCACAATCGACAGCACAGCTACAGCTGTACCAATCAGATGCCATTGCATAGCATTGATTTGCTACACAATAATTCTGATGCCGAGCCCGTTTGGCTATCCGACGATGTTTGTAACGTCCGCGTAATTTGGGCCAGTTTGTGCTCTCTTTCTCCAATGATTGCCATTAAATGATGTCGAAGACCAAGAGTATTGTGAATTTGAGGTGAATAACGCGGTTCATTGTCGAGAGAAGGCTAAATGTCATCCGGAAATTGATGCTGGGAGGGGGCTCCTTCCAGCTGATAATACACTATCAATGCAATAAACAAAACAATGAACTCTACATTTATTGCTCACTATGCGGCGCTAGATGGCGCTGTTGACTTTTCAATTAACATAAATTTACTACCAAGATAATTTTGGTCATGCAGTGTCTGCAGGGTAAAAAGGGGTAAAACAATGATGCACACACAAGCTGATAGAACGGGAGCGAGGCAGAGAATTGTAATAATTATACATTCACTTATTCATTTAATCATGCATTTCATCATTCATTCACCCATTTTAATAAACAATCACATTTAAATGTATCAATTTGGCTCATAATGTTTCTTCTTCAAAGACATTGATCTAAAAACACCCGGGTCAGAATTGACCCGGAAAAGAGTCCGTTGGGGCCACACTCCGTTCAGGGTCAAAAAATGACCCGGAATAGGGTCATGAAGACCCGGAATGGGGTCACATCTGACCCCATTCCGAGTCACTTTTTGACCCGGAATGGAGTGTGGCCCCAACGGACCCTTTTCCGGGTCAGTCTGACCCGGGTGTTTTTAGAGTGTATTATATAATACTTAAACACTTTTATCGTCATGTAAATACTAGTTCTTTTACAATTAAATGCAAGTTTCCTTTGTGATATATGCGGGGATATATGCCTACCTGTTCGGGTATGCTGGGCCTACGTATGCACCAACAAGCAACAACACAACCCACACTGACTTTAACTCTTTACAAACAACTCAGCATGTGTTGTTTGTAGAGTGTTCAAGTCAACGATTGTGAGTGTGTTTTTTTTTTTTTGTGCGTGCGTGTTTTATCAATGTTTACTTATAATTAGAATATTATTTTTACGTTTGGTTATAGTCATTTCAGATAAAATAAATCAACAAAATATCCTGTTTATTATAAGCATAATAATACAACATACTAACCCCGGGGGGGGGGGGGGGTCTGTCCTCATAGAAAGGGGGGTATCATGCGTGACCAAGGACTTGCCAAAAGCACCCTAAACGAGTATTTGCGTGGTGCAAAAAATACACCCTAAGAAAGTATGATTATCGTTAATTTGATACCCTGAGCAAGTAATCAATTTTTTGTAAACCCCTAAGCAAGTATGTTTGATACCCTAAGCAAGTAATCAATTTTTTGTTACCCCCTAAGCAAGTTATAACTATTTTTGATACCCTAAGCAAGTAATCAATTTTTTGTAAACCCCTAAGCAAGTCATAACTATATTTGATACCCTAAGCAAGTAATCTTTTTTTTTGTAAACCCCTATTAAAAGCAAGTGATAACTATTTTTGATACCCTAAGCAAGTAAGCTGAGTTTTTGAGACCCTAAACGAGTAATTTATCAGTCTAAAAAAGATACCCTTTTTCCTGATTTTGGGTGATTTTGAGACCCTATTCGAGATACTCGAGTATGTCGCCTGATTGTAAAAAACCACCCTATAATTACTCGTTTTCTTGGTCACGCATGATACCCCCCTTTCAATGAGGACAGACCCCCCGGGATACTAACTTTACTATTCAAAATATGTTAAAACAATCGAAAGAGAAAAATTCATGAAATATACATGTTTTAGTAAACTTCAGTGTTGAAACAATTATGCAAAGACTGACAAAGCCTTTAAAGGGCGATAAAATGTTTATTTCTGAAACTTGTTATGTGATATTTATCATAATAAAGGGAGTATGATTATGCCTACAGACTAAAATAGCGTTTTTACAAACTTATACGCGTGGACTCTTGTTTACAGAGGAATACTGTCTTAAAATAACTAAGTTGTGATTATCAACACAAAACGATCCAATATATTACATCACACTCATCTTGAAAAAAGGGAGAAATTAATTCCTGATAATAATATTTAATACGAATTTGGAGTAACACAGCAAGGACAATTAACAAAAAAAAGTGAGAAATAACATCAAACAGCCGCTCTGAAATGTAAGGTTTTTGATAACATAATATAATTATTGGTAGTTCACGTACCGTAAAGATTTATTATATATTGTTTTCACAATGACCATTATTATTACAAGTTGGAGCGAAACAACAAAGACAATCTGAAGCTCTTTTATTACATTATAATAATTATTGGTAGATAAATGAAAACAAATTATTACAGTTATTACATTGACCGTAATTATTACAATGAATAGTACAAAAACAAACAAAGACAATAACAAAAAATTTAAAAAATGTGTGTTGAATAACACCAATAAGCAACTGAAAATGAAGCACTTTGGTAACATTATGATAATTATATTACGGTATTGGTAGTTAACTAAAACTAATTATTACAATGACCATAATTAGTTACAACAATTTGAAGCAACACAGCAATTTATGACAATAAACAACGTGGTTAATTATACAAAGGAGCTATTATTGGCAGTTCACTACAGAATAACTCCAAAAGGCGCTAAATCCACTTTCCATAAAAATATCTACATGTATAGTCTACGTAGCTATCTAGGAATCCACATTTTACGACAAATAACTCACTCAAAATAAAAATATAGAAAGTTCAATTTTCATATTCCCATAGGCACGTGTACAAAGTGGGACAGAAACCTGTTTTCCTCGGAAGTTGAAAAGTGGATTTAGCGCCTTTTGGTTGAAAGCTCTTCAGATATATATTAAGTTTATTACATTGACTGTAATTATCACACTTTGGAGTAACACAACAAAGTCAAATAAAGGAGGCTCTTTAATTGGGATATAGTTCAATTTTGGTTTTGAGGGCGCTTCGATAAATTATTTTGTTTTAAGGTATAGTGAAAAACTAAGTGTACGTCAATTGCATTACAAGTGCATCTGAATTATAACGGTTAGTTTTAATGATAACTTATACAAGTTTTAGTTACTCAAATTCTGTTTGACCAAAACTGTACTATCCCTTTAAATACATTTATTTTAATTGCAATTACTCTTATACAATGCCCATAATTATTGCAATTTGAAGTTATGTAACACAATAAACACACTGTTAACAAAAAGTGGTTGATATTACATCAAGTATAGCTTCTGGAATGGAAGCTCACCAATTACTTTATGACACTTACTGTCTATTATTTTGTAGGTCATTACATTATATTATAATTATTACATCGATGGCCATATCTATTAAAATATGTAGTTAAACAACCAAGACAATGAACAAAACGTGGTTAATAACATCAAGAAGCTTCTCAAATTTAATTTTGTTGATAACATCATGATAATTACTGGCCGGTATGTTCACTATATTAGAAATAGTTATTACAATAATACAATTACAATAACCGTAATTATTACACTTTGGAGTGACAATTAACTGTAAAAAAGAAAAGAAAAAAAGTATTGAATAGCATCAATTAAGAGGATTCTGAAATTGAAACTCTTTGATTACAGTAATCATCATTATCATCATTATTGTTAGTGATCACTATACAAAGTATTATTACACTTTTTACAATGACCTTAATCATTACAAGTTGGAGCAATACAACAAAACAATTAACAAAACTTAATAGCAACAATTAAGGAGGTTCTAAAATTGAAATTCATTTTTTACATCATCATAATTATTATAGTTTAGTAATCAGTATAGAATACAAACAATTATTACAATGTTTACAATGACCTTAGTTATTACAATTTGAAGCAACTCAACAAAGACAATTAACACAATATGCATATAAATAACATCAGTGAGCTTCTAAAATTAAAGCTTTATGATTACATCATCATAATTATTGGTAGTTCACGTACTAAGACAAAGAAGCGTTCGTAAATTTAAGTTAGTATGCATGCCACGGTAACAGCTTGTCCCAAGCAGACGACACCACGTCTCTTAAGCGCCCTTGTTCAAACATGGGGACCCAGCTGTATAACGGACCATTGGCCCTTAGCGATGATGTTCAGCTTTAACGCCACGTATGTATTAAAACTTAATTAACCCTTTGTTTACTGACTGTGCAAATACGTACCATGTACAATGCACGTTATGTCTACTGCATGCACCTCTTTTCTGCATGTAACGAGTTAATTTGGTATTGGTTGTCTTGGTTGGCTATATTAGTCCACATCACTTTCCCTTCCTCCACACTTCATTCGCTGGACTTGCATCGGGACGGAACAGGTCTTGGAGACAGAGGGATCCGGAGCATTCGACAGTATACATAACAGGTAAGTCTGGATTCACGGAACTTTTTTCAACATCAAGTGGTATAGAAATATTATATCTGAACATTTTCTGGGGAAGCACCATTTTCTTTGCTTATTTTTCATTCATATCATGTATTTCTAGTCAGTTTTCCATTTTTATGTTTGAATCTATCTGCCAGTTTTGTAAATTACTTTTTAGTCTTTATATTACGATTCTCTTTTCAGCAATTTTCACTTTATTCCATTATTGTAATGTATAAACACGTCTGTTTAACATAATGATATTAGGAAATGTTACTTTTCCCTGGTACAATTCATCTACGAACTGCAATTATTGGCAGTTTAATGTGTCTACCGAGTAATAAGTATATAGGGAATATCATTACTGTTTTTTGCAAATCCTTATCACAAACTTTCCTTGTCAAGAATCTCGAGGTACAAAACTTATCCTAAATTGAGTGTGTACCTCTGAAATATACGTTTCTTTTGTCTCTCGTTTATACAAGCGTTAATATCTTTATTCTCGACAAATTTGTTTTTCGTATATTCGTCAATCATTTGAAAATAAATAAATACATTGAAATTACCTTGATCACGTAAATATTAACAGTCAACAATTTGTTTGAAAATAATTCAAGAATTTCTAAGAAATATATTGGATTTATGTTTATTTCATTATCAGTATAATTATTATATCTCTGTATTGAGTGCGTATATTATGTGATTTCATATAAGATTCAACAGTGAACAAAATCCTACTAATTGAAATTGATGCACCTGGCCTGTACGAAGTTAACCGCTTCGATACCATTCTATCTAAACTTTGCGTCGAATTCATCAACGTTTACATCACATTTTATCTTTGGAAAATAAAACACAGAACCACCAGAGTCACCAGCATGGCAACGCGTGCGATGTGCTCCATAGCCACGGCAACGACGTTGACCGTCATCGTCCTCCTCGCTCTACTTGCATTCGTCGAGGTCGAGGGAGGCAAGGGCACTAAGGGGCGATTCGGAAAGAAGCGCAACAAGCCGTGGGAGGACACGGACCGCGAGAGCGAGAACGACCTCCTGGTGACGAAGAAGGCCTTCTTCGAGATGGAGATCGACGACGAGCCGGTGGGCCGCGTCGTGATCGCGCTCTTTGGAGACACGTGTCCCGTCACCGTCCAGAACTTCGCCGCCATCGTACGCGGCAACTGGAGACAAGATGTAAGTTGCTTATTATTGTTATAAAAAATAGTGTCTTCCATTTTTCTCTTTATATTGTTTTAGTATTTCCTAATTAATTGTGTTTGTCTTTGATATCGTCGGATGAGAGTGTAAAGGGCGTTAAATAGTCGATATTCGGCTAAATTGAGGCATGCATTCAATACTGTACGTCTGAGCCTCCTCTATGTAATGCAAAGTTTTCATATAATAATAATAATGTCTTATTTTAGGAATTTTCATCAAATATAAAAGAGAGCTACATTTGTTTATACATGGCTTTCATGATTATTTCCGGAGTACAAACAGTGACTTGGCGCCCTTCTCTTTCTCAATCGACGATATTAATATTATTATAGTATAATACACTATAATACACAGTTCTAGATCTTGAGCTCAGCGTTGGACCTTTACTACATATTATCTTAATATCATATTTGCCTCTATAAGAAGGACAGATCTACGTATAACATCAGCGCAAAGTTATGCTTCAATATCGATCATAATTGTTTCTTTTTTTTTTAAATTGATATCACGATTTGTAATAAATAATTCTTCATCTCAGGTACATCTCTCTTAATTATATATATATATCATTATTTACCACTACTTAGCTACGTTTAAATCAGCATAATAATATGCCTCAGTAGCATTATAATTTTACTTTATATTATCACACTTTTATAAGTTTTTTTTTATGGGGATGATATCGTTTATAATAAAGTTAAAATTGCAAAAATCATTACTTTTACTTGGTTATTTCGACATTTCGTTTGTTCATTCATTAATTGATTGTCTATAAATTCGTTCGTTCGTTCGTTCGTTCGTTCGATCGTTCGTTCGTTCGTAAAGACATCATATTTTGCACATGATCAAATAAAAGAAATCTAAATCCGTTATGTTGGCGTCATGTAGGACCTATTTTCCCTGTTCAGTACGTAGCTGTGTCCACGTCTTTAAAAATATGGTTGGTCACAATAATTAATAACATATTTATATATTCGCTTTAAAAATTGCTTGATATTGCCATATTTGTGACTTTTAATGTGTATTCGGTAATGTATCGTATTCGGACGAATTGGGGGCACGTGAGTTATTGACGCACTCTTTATTTCTTTATTAATTTGGTTAAATAATTTAAATTTTCTTTTGTCAAATTATCGGGACAAGCCCCGCCCCCGCCCCCCCCCCCCCCCCCCCTCATGTTCATACCTCTGAGTTTCTTGTAATAAATACTGAATTATCTGCTTTAAATGTATTTAACTTTGTTTTAATTCATTCCATCATTATCCAGAAACGTCTGAGCTACAACAACACGCAGGTCCACCGCATCGTACCGGACTTCGTCATCCAGATGGGTGACGTCACGGAGGGGGATGGCACAGGAGGTATGTACAATATAGTTGTCATGGTTATAGGCTAACACATTCGGTATATAGCATAATCATATTATAATCATGTCATGGTATTAACATGAGTTTGTAGATAATTTAATTAAGATGATAAATGTATTTAACTTATCTCATTTATTATTTTCGAAAAAATAATATGTTTGTGTGCATCATCTACATTGCTTTCAATTTACAATCAGTTAAAAAAAAATTAAAACAAATAAAGTACATTAGTCACGTAGCTAAATGGTGTAAGGGAGATATTGCCCGCCCCTTACAAAAAGGGACATTTCCGTTTCGTTTTATTCATTTCAATCTAATACAAATGGTATAGTATATAGTTATACCAAATATTCAAAGATACAAAGTATACATGAAACACATCATCAAATTAAAATGTACTACAGCGTGCCTTTTAATAATTGATAGAAATTGAAATGAATTAAGAGAACATATAAACAAGACTCGAGGCCTTGTAGATGAGAGAGAAATAACACTATTTTTGTGGCACACATTGACACCCTGGTCATGTACTGAAAAGGCACATTGAAATAAATACTAAAAACATTGCCCTATTGCGCCTAGCTGACGGGCTAGTAACATTTGGAAGCAAGCCAATTCAAGTTCGTATACCAAACTTCTGGTGAACCCGGACAATTTAGCACTTAAAAAAAATAATATTGTTTATCTGTTTTCTCTCCCGTCAGGCAAGAGCATCTACGGCAACTTTTTCGCGGACGAGAACTTCTATCTGCGCCACTGGGGTCCCGGATGGGTTGCCATGGCAAACTCCGGTCCCGATACCAACAACTCTCAGTTCTTCATCCTCCTTACCAAGGCACGCTGGCTGGACGGCAAGCACGTGGTCTTCGGCAAGGTCATCGAGGGAATGGTAAGTCGAACACGATGATGATGATGATGAGGATAGTGATAGTGGTGATGATGGTGATGATGAGGGTGATGATGATGATGATGATGATGATGATGATGATGATGATGGTGAATGATAATGGAGATGATGTTGATGAAGACGATGATGGTGATGTTAATAACGATGGCGACGACGGCGGTGACGACGACGACGATGACGATGATGACGATGACGATGATGATGATGATGATGATGATGATGATGATGATGATGATGATGATGATGATGGTGATGATGATGATGATGATGATGAAGATGATGATGATGATGATGTTGTTGATGCTGATGGTAATAATGATGATGATGTTGATGATGATGGTGCAAGATAATGGTGAAGATGTTGATGATAATTGTTCATATATTGTGGAACTATAATTGACTTGTTTCTGATTTCTTCAGCATGACATTGAGTTGTATAATATGCTCCTCAATAGTGACGATGTTCATGACCGTAGTGATTCCTGATGATTATGATATGATTCATGATGATGTAATAATTAATTAATTAATGAAGATGGTAATAAGGACAATAGCAATGGTAATACAATTATTTTGTAATATTTGTTTTCATACAGGATGTCGTTAACAAGATGGCAGACGTCGAGGCGGACGACCACGGATTCCCGCTCGACTCCATCCGCATCATCGACTGCGGCATCATCCCCGTCACCGACCCGTACCTGATAGCCAACCCCGAGGAGGGGGAGAAAGCCAAGGACAAAGACAGCAAGAAGAAAGAAAAGAAATAGAAGCCGTTGGGGTGGGGAATGGGTTGACACCTTCTTCTACGCTAGCGATGTTTTTTTTTTAAATCTGGGGTATTGAAAGGGTTTTTAGAGCAATAATTAAAGCAAATGAAAACTGGAAATATGTTCTTAAATTTATCAATCATTATAAGCCATTATACCACATTTATCTATTTATTAATTTGTTATTAATTTGATTGTATTGATTTAGTTAGTTCGTTTTTTTTTGTTGGGGGGGGGATGCTGCATTTTCATGATTAATTAATTTGTCTCTCATGTCAATCACTGGTTGTCTGCTATAGATATATGTTCTCCACTGTCTGATATAATAACCACTACTTATTATGTTCGGGTAACCTAGTATTTTATATAGTAAGTATTGTATTATCTATTGGCATACGAGTCAGGGCACTAAGGGGCTGGAGCCTCCCCCCCCCCCCCCCCCCCCCCAAAAAAATAAATAAATAAATAAATAAATAAATAAAAAAACATTATTTGGGCAAAGAAGTTACACAACCTCAATCCCCCTGGAAATGAACAAATTGTGCCCGTGGTATTATCACTTGCAGTCGGTGGAACCCCATTATAACAAGCTCAGTTACTTAGTCTATCAGGTTATGTAAAGTAGCAATTTTTGTTGCTATAATCTTGGAAACAGTTTTTAATTTGGTATAAATACATTACTGATGAGAAAAAGTGATGTTTCCATTTTTAATTTTTGGTCCCAGGGTGCATTTTGGCGATTTTAAAGATAATTAGCTAATTTGCATATTTCTGAAATAAGGTCAGGGGTCATTTTCTATCTAGGAATAGTACAATATTGATAAAAACTAGTATTCTAGGGTATTTTGAGGCAAGGATTCCATTTCCGGTGCTCGTTTGTAAGTGCTGTATAGGAAACACTCTGAAATCCAAGATGGCTTCCCCTAATTTGCATATTTATGAATATTATTGATTTTCAGTGGCTACAGCCCCTAATAAACAATAATTCCGGATTATTATTTGACAGTTATGTTCTAAGTATGTATTTAAGATATCAAAGATGAAGTGCCATCGTGGCAACCTATAGCAATGCATATTATTTGCATAATTATGTATTTTACCTAATTTGCATATTCCCCCAAATCGAGTATATTGGGAACCCAGCAAGTAAAAAAGACAAGTAATACCACTTTTCCAAGGTTTTAGGGGGCAACGAATCCATTCATTATACTTATTTACCTGTATCACCTCGGCAACCCACATAAATCCAAGATGGCCGCATTTGTCATTTTAAAGTAAATAATGCTATTTGCTACTTTAATGTCATTTAATTTATAAAAGTATGATTTGCTTACTGTAAGCAAACAACTACATTGTGATTCAAGTATTGTAGTTGCTCATTCCAATAATTACAAGTCAAAACATTATAATATCAATCTAATATAACCGAAATAATATAGTCGTGTATCATAACATGTGTTATTTAGGGACCAGTCATCTTGGATTTGAGATGGATGCCATGGTGATACAGGTAAATAAGTATCATGAATGGATTCGTTGCCCCCTAAAACCTTGGAAAAGTGGTATTACTTGTCTTTTTTACTTGCCGGGTTCCCAATATACTCGATTTGGGGGAATATGCAAATTAGGTAAAATACATAAGTATGCAAATAATATGCATTGCTAGAGGTTGCCACGATGGCAACTCATCTTTGATATCATAAATACATACTTAGAAAATAACTGACAAATAATAATCTGGAATTATTGCTTATTAGGGGCTGTAGCCACTGAAAATCAATAATATTCATAAATATGCAAATTAGGGGAAGCCATCTTGGATTTCAGAGTGTTTCCCATAAAGCACTTACAAACGAGCACCGGAAATGGAATCCTTGCCTCAAAATACCCTAGAATACTAGTTTTTATCAATATTGTACTATCCCTAGATAGAAAATGACCCCTGACCTTATTTCACAAATATGCAAACTAGCTAATTATCTTTAAAATCGCCAAAATGCACCCTGGGACCGAAAATAAAAAATGGAAACATCACTTTTTCTCATCAGTAATGTATTTAGACCAAATTAAAAACTGTTTCCAAGATTATAGCAAAAAATTTCACAACATTTATTCATACTACATTAGAGGATATACTAACTACAGGGTATTTTATATAACTAGGTAATTTTACAGTTCCGTGTTATGTCTATTGATTATCAATCATATTAGGCGCTATATAAATCGAGTATATTATTATTATTATTATTACCCTACTTGAAAGAACACATCGTGTCAGTGTGTTTAGTGTGATCAGTGTCAACCCTGTTAAAACGCAATAACACATGGGCCCCATAGCAGAGAGAGATGCAATCGATTGTAAAGTTGCAATTAATTGTAAGCCTATCATGTGACCAAATGCGCACATATGATTGGTTTAAATGTGCAAATTTTCTGACTTGCAATTAATTGCAACTTTGCAATCGATTACATCTCTTTCTGCAACGGGACCCCCGTCTACAGTGTGTTCACACAGTGGGTTCATACAGTGGCACACTGAGGTCTTTTCTGGTAGGGTAAGCCCTGATTTAACAAGGTTAATAAAATAGTCCCACAGAGCTCATTTTAATGAGGTTCCACTGTATCACGTTCCTCTCGTCCCTTTATATTTCTTCTCTCTTTCTTTGAAAGATTTTTCGAAATTGTTACTCAGTTTAGATAAAGAAATAAGTGTGCGATTCTGATGTTCAAGCAATATATAAAATGATTTGTTCACATTGTATGTCATATCGTATTTAAACTGTACAATAAAACAATTTCAACACCATAAATACAATAGTAGTTTTTGTGTGTTTCTGTTTGATGTTTGAAAATGAAAATGAATGAGGCAGTTGCTATTTGGTTGAGATTTCATATTTATTTTATTGATTCAAATCGTTTTATCAATTACATACATGTACATGTACATCACTATGTACATAGTTTGTATTCTAGAATATTATACAAATTCTGGAAGATACTAGCGCAATATCTACTTCTTTGTTTATATAGATTATCCTCTACTTGTTTTTAAAAATGGAATTAGAGGCCTAAAACTTTGCCCCATCTAATAATTTCTTTTTGGCGTACTTCGCATTCAGTGACGGGAAACAATTTTGGCATACAATTTTACTTCAACAACTTATTAATCAATCATGGTATCAAATAGTTATCTTTAATTCAAATTCTTGATCAGGGTCGAGATGAACGTACCTAACAATAAAAAACAATAAACAACTACATGTACTTACAAAAAAATAATGATAAGAATGGTTACATTATCATTAAATACTATCTTCTTATTGACTTACGCCATTCATTCGTCATATATATACTCCAACAGTGGCATAGCGTGGTCGCACTGATTGGGGAGGGCACACAAATTATTTGGGGGGCACACCTTATGGTTTTAACTGTTTTTTTCCCAAATTATTGGGGGGAATAGGCCCCCATGCCCCCCTCCCCTACCATAGCTACGCCACTGTACTCATGCATGTACTTTCACAAGAAACATACTATTGAAAGAATTACTTAATTGTAGAAATAAAACATAAAAGGATTCACAGTACATTAAACAATCTCCCAAAGTCAATCTTAATCTTAGAAAACTTACTCTCTGCATAATTAATGCATATCAAACGTATTGAAATTAAATTTATGAGTTTTACATTTGGCTTGAATGTAACAACAATTGGCAGGCAAAAGTTAACAAACAAATCAGTGTAAGAAATAGCAAATCATATCTATATAGACAAAAGTGAATTAGAAATAAATGTACAAAAAACAAAAATACAAAAACATACATACTAAGGGGGACATCAAACATTTTACCAATTTTATACAACAAAATCACTGAAAATTTTAAAGTCTGAATGGCACATATTTTTGTAAATCTTTAGATATTGCACTTGTACAATTGTAAAACACACAGACTACAGTACTATAATTTAAATAGTACATTTATTCTGTTACATTTTTTTTGGCCAAAATGTGCAAATTAACTTGATATTTATCCGCCGATGAAGATTCTGCGTAAAACCAATGCTAGCTTACGTTTCAAGCTAACTAAAGTATATTGTTTAATGATTTAAAACATTTCTATTCAGTTTCCTTTATGTTTGAATTTAAAGTCTATTTTGGATGACTTGGCTACGGTTTTAACACATGGATCTTTTATTTGCTAACCAGGGTTAACTCAGTAGGTACTCGAGGCTAACCCAGCGATAAACCCTAGTTGACGGGGGAAAACAAATTATTTTGCGGGGGCTACTTTGAAAGCTCATCTGTATGAAAATAGAACTCTACAAATTTGTTTGCAATACAAATTCTTAGAACAATGATTCTTAACATTTAATTGCTACAAAAATATGCTTAGTATCTTCATCATTATGAAATTAGGGCAGGAATATATAAAGTGAAGAAATATTTATACAATTTCTAGGACCTTGTTCTACTTATGGATATATATATAATTACTGCAGTATCCTTTGCATATCACTATATAGTGAAAAAAATGTTTTCATAATCACGTATTAGTCGTTCTACATTATGTTTTATAAAACCAAAAGTTTTGATAAATATAAATAATGTTAAATTATCATATTAATTCTATAAAATCTATAGAGTACATGATAACCAACTAAAAACCAACTAAAGTGTCACAAAATATTATGTCCATTAGCATACATGTACGTAATACAGCTGCATTGTGCTAGCACCGTACAAAGTATAATGAAAAGATGAAGTTGCAGTTAATATAATATACTAGTATAAGATGAAGTTACATTTAATATAATATACTAGTATATTGTAAGTAAACCTTTGTTTAAAAAGGAAAAATACATACTCTTTAAATTAGTTCCAATAGGTGTAGTACTCCAAATGCGTCTTTAATGTTATAGAGATTATCAAAATCAAATGAAAATCAAAATGACAATAAAAGTGCATGCTAATCATTGTAGGGTCCTGTAACATAACAAATTACAATTAATTAATTGTATGATCAATTATAATGGCCTATCGATTTGATTGCACAATCACTCACTTGATTATACAAATAATCATTAATTTTTATGTCACAGGTTCCAGTTAGTTTTAATCAACTTTGTTGTAAATAAGAAGTAGAAATTATGAAATATTTGATATCATTCAACTGTTGTTTTTGCTATTATAATAATAGTTCAACCTAATTGAAAATACTTTTTCAAAGGTTGATGTACAGTACATACTCAAACCATTTAGTTATGAAATGTAACATACTAAAATGATAATATCTGATCTGACTTCCATAGAGTACACTTTGATTCTTTAGATGTCACACATTGCGATCAACTACACATTAGTTTGCTTGTGTCTTAAACTTTGTCTGGCTTCTATTCTGATAAACCAAAAAAACATAAATTTGCAATATTTACTAATCATAATTGTTATAGTTTTCATTATAACACCACCACACAGCATGGTTTGCTATCCTTTAAACAAGAAGTTATAATTTCTCATGCTCATCACAGTACATGAAATTGCATTAAAGCTAAAATGGAACATTTGCAGAAGAATTTCAATCATCTACACTGTAGCAATTGCCTCAAAACCATAATTGCATAGCAGTGTAGTTGCAAAACTCATAACTAACCAACAAGTTCAAAATTCACACACAAATATGGATATGTGGGACAGCATCCAAATATCGAAAAATTGTCAGAAGTCTGATTATTTTTGTTTAAATAACCTACAATTTCACAAATGGAAATCATTTTAACAAAACTTATTTGGTGTGTGCTATGAAGTCATGTTAGGCAATGCACACAAACAAAATAAACTCACTAAATAAATGCACACACAGGTTTTTTATGAATATGGGTCCTGGGGTTGTTGCATATCAAGAGTTGCCATCAATCGCGAGGTTGTGATTAATCGCAAATCTGAAATTGCACCTAAATGCACAAACAAATCTTATTTGGCTCAGATGCCCGTATTTACTGACTAGCGATTGATCCAACTCTTAATGCAACACCCCCCCCCCCCCCTGCAAGGTTCCTGCAAGCAATGTATTAACTTTGACTTTCACACGGCTAACAATTATGGTCTTTATCCCCCACATTACTATTCCCTCAAGCTCATGAAAGAATAACCAACAGTCCTTTACATGACTACCACAGCCCGCGTTTAAGGACTAACCAAGAAAGCATTAAAGTCCTTTTCAGGGTTACCAATCCCTCCTTACTGTACATGGTGCTATCACAAACTTCTGTGTATCTACCTCACCATGGAAGCCGATACTTTCAAGAAACATCTAATACTATTCCCTGAGAATAATACAATAAATTGTGATAAAACACTGTTATAACACTAACATTGCTATGGTAATCATAATATTACCAATGTCTGAGGTTTAAAACCACAAAAGAAACCAAGAATGTTCAGAGTACTTTTAATAATATAAATCAAAATGAACAAAGAAAATAGGGCTTCCCCGGGATCCGAACCAGAGACCTCCGGATTGCTAGACCGGTGCTCTACCAACCCGAGCCAGAAAAGGCTGTTGTGCTGGTGTTCGACCCTGAAACCCTTTTCAATGTTCATAGTACACTTTCATTATTATGTTTCATATAATGACACCTCAAACTAATCTATGATCAAACATTTTACACCAGTAAGTAAGGTTTTGAGATTTATAGGCCGGTAAATGCAGTCTCCCACGATAAGACTGAAAGCTTGCGACAAGTTTTTGCAAGAGACTATAGCTTCAAGTGGTCTCATGTGCTCATCAACAACTTTGAACATGTTCAAAACTGTGAAACTGCAGACACTGTTTTGTTTGCAATGCTAGAGAGAGATTGGTACAGTCAAACCTGCTCGAGCGACAACCTGTCTATAGAGACCACCTGCTGATAAAGACCACCTTTTCTGTCTCCCCTGGGTGGTCTCTAGACAGATTTGACTGTAGTTGCATTGTGTTTTATGCTGTGAAAATAGCAAAAGTCTCCTCACAGAAGACCAGCGTACTAAAGATTCTAGATATATCAAGGGGCAAAGAGCTAATAACATGATCAAAGTTTAATCTTTAACACAATTGTTTTCATGCTCCACTATTTTTTGAATTACTATCAGCTTTGACTTTCTATCAAAGGTAAGTACATTTCTCAATCATTTCAGTAATTTACATGATATAAGTTGGAATATAGAACTACTGTTAAACACCTCTTCAAAAACAAGAAATTGTACATTTTACATGTATACAATTTATTTGATAACTGTGAATCACACAGTGACAAACATACTACAACAGACTCCTTGTCTCCATGGTTACCTCTCCATTCAGACTCCAAAGAAATACCTGACAGGAGGCACCGACTTCTGCTCCTCGACACCGTCTTCCTCATCGTCCAGCTGCTCGAAGCTGATCGTAAGGTCAATGTACTTTACTCCATTGCCTGGCTTGATCAGGTCAATCATCCTGTGAGGTTAAAAGGTCAAAAGTCATAGGTCACAAATCTTCATAAAGGCATAACTCAAGTAATGATCATCTAGCTGTTCTGTCAAATCTGATAGTAAGGTCAATGTACTTTACTCCTTTACCGGGCAAATCATCCTGTAAGGGGTTAAAAGTTCAAAAGTCAAAGGTTATTCAGAAGTTAAAGACAATAATAATAATAATAATAATAATACTATATTACATTTATATAGCGCTTAATACAATGTTTCTAAGCGCTTTATTATTACCCTTGGTCATCAGGTACAGGTCAAACACGCACAATTATCTTGCGCACCATCTCAACTCCCTGGGGAGCATACTAGCCCAGGAGCCCACCGTGCGCTGAAGGCTAATTAACACCCGAACAAGTACCCATTTATACTCCTGGGTAGAGAGCAGCAATGTGGATTAATTGTCTTGCTGAAGGACAAACGGAGTGGGCTGGGTTCGAACTCGGGATCTCGAGATCAGAAAGCGCGTGCTCTACCGATCTTGCCACATCACGTCCACAATCATATCAATTTTTGCTGAAAAGGCAAAACACAAACATGAACATCAACAAATTGATAATTGGGCAACTTACTTCTGTTTTGGTCTCTTCATGTGGCCAGGCAGTATGGGAAGGTAGACCAGCTTTGCACCGATTGCCACCATGGAAATGTCTAGGTCATATTTGGTCTGCAGCAAGAGAGAGAGGTCGTGGGAAATAATATCAATGATAATACAGTATTCAAATGGCACATTATAATACAAGCTTATTCTATATATGATGACACACGCGGTAACCCGGGGTACCGCCATCTTGTGAAGCACTCGAAGCACAACCGTATTGCGTTGTGTATGCAGTGCAGCACGCGCTTGTATGCACGCTATACCCCGGTACAGCCCTAAAAAATAAATAAATAATTAAACAAAATGGCGGATATTCGTTTGGTACCCCAGGGTACCATTTATGTCATCATATGCTAGAATGTAATTGAAGAAAATTAATGCCGAAAACCCCAAAGATGTAAGAGAAAGCTTTCTGTTGTAAGAGCCAACTAAGTAAACAAGCAAACAAACAATCAAACAATTGATTGATGCTTTTTTTTCTTGCTACGCACTGATAGCTTGTGTGTTGTTCATTTGTATTTGCATTACACTCGTCAGCCAATCCCTGTCCGTTAAATTTCAGCTGCTTTTTTATTCTCTTCCCCTATTATGTATACAAGTTATATAAATGGTGCTGTTTTGGCTGCTTTGTTTATATACAAAGTTTATATGATGAGTGCAAGACATAAAGCGTATGTCTCTGGTGAAAGCTATTTCAGGATGCATTTATAAATGTCATATGTGCATAATGGATCATTGCATACAGACACACTTTCTTTTGACATAAACAAGTGTACCTGATATAGCGAGATAAGTTCATAGGTCCAGGTCTAGATGTATTTTATTATTTTGAAGCCCTGAAATGAGATATCTGACATAACGAGGTAATTTCGTTCAATGGGCTCAAGGTGCTTGTTATAATGAGGTTTCACTGCAAAACAAAAACCAATACCTTGAATTATTTCGTAGAGTACTGCTCGCTTGAAGTCTAAACTGCCCTACACTGTTTATGTTTATAGATGCATTTTTAAAGAATATTTGCAGAGTAAATCATTGCACACAGACACACTTTATTCTGACAAACATACTTGTAAACAAACAAACAGACCATCAAAAACAAAATACCTTGAAGAATTTGTTGAAGTCCGCCAGCTTGAAGTCTGCGCTGCCCTTCACGTTCCACTGATCCCACTCGGTGTAGGACACGCCCTCTTTCAGCGTCGTGGTGAGGGCCCTGGCGGGCTCTGAGAACATGACCATGGGCAGGGCCAGGTTGAGGAAGCAGTTGTTGTAGTCCTCCAGCTTGGAGCTGCCCTTGATGTACTTGATCATCTCAATCGTGGACTGAAATAAAAACAAATTAACAAAATATTCTTGATAATAATCAAAGAGTAAATTAATCAAGTGATCTTATACCACATTCTTGCCACAGAAGATGTAAATTGATGAGTTTCTTTGCAGTATCCGAAAGAAAAAATAAGAAGGATAAAACAAAAATAATTTCAGATGTACGTTAAAGGAAATGGTTACTGTTGTAGTCCTCAAATTTGTTGGACGTGCAGATCTCAGTTGCAAGCTTTCAGTCTCATTGTGGGAAACCACCTTAAATTAAAGCTTGGTATGCACAGATTTCAATTGTAACTGAAGAGCAACACAAAGACATCAAACATTTAGACTCACCAGTCCAGCCACTGCAGCGGTTGTCGTGGCGATGGCGGGGACAATCTTCCCTGCGATCAGCTTGGTCTTGAAACGATCAGCGTTCTCGATGCTGTACATGGTGGCTCGCAAGTTGGACGCCGCGGTCATGTAGTCGATGTGGCCGTTTGAATCGTCGTCCTTCTCAAACTCAACCGGCTTGAGATGGAGATGTTCTGAGGGTGAAAACGTAAAACAATTAATTATTGTCTGTAGATAAATGGACACTGCCATAATTTTAAAATATTAAAGGGATAGTTGAGTTTTGGTAGAGAGGGCGCTAGACTACTTTTTGTTGTTGTGAGGTAATGAAAAACTGAGTGTAAAATTTGAAAGAGCATAATATTTAAATAATAAAATCATCTTTGTTTGATCAAAATCGGTTCAGAGACGGCTGAAATATCCATAAATATAACAATTTGTAATAAACCTGGGGCCCCAGGTTTATTAGAGAATTTTGAACCAGCCGTTAAAAATTCCAAAAAAATGCTTCCTTTTTTCAAAAAGTTACAAAATAGGTATTTAAATAGTTGTTGGTTATTTATCTATCTAATAACTATTTCAACAAAGCATCACATGCACAATATTTTATTCAAAATGGTTGAAATCGATGAGTGTTTAGAGAGCGCCCTCTTACGTTTTAACGACTCTTTTTTTAATGATAACATGATCTTTACTACGTCATTTGTAATTTTGTGTTCCTTTCTAGTTATAACTATTAGTTTGTAATGTAATGATGCAGGTTTTGGTTACTAAAATTCAGTTTCACCAAAACTGTACTCTCCTTACCAGAACTCAACTATCCCTTTAAGTCAAAGAAATAAGTAAAACACCAAAGAGAAAGACGTGAAGATGTTTTAAGCCTCATTCACATACTTGTTACGTTTAATATGTTATTCATGTTATGATGTTATGCAGGGCTCAACATTAGCACCTGCCTGATGGCCCAGAGTCAGTAACAATTTATGTCGGACGATTAATATTTAATAAAGGTCCAATTTGACTTGCCCAATCAGCTAAATAGGATTCATACAGACCATTAAGGAATGAGAAAATCTTATATTCTTCCGAGCCAAACCTCACCTCATGGTTGCTTGCAGTTTTGACCGAAAAAGTGAGTGAGATTTTGAGTACTAGAAAGATTACAAATGAAATATAAAGAGTTGGGGCTAGTAAATTGTTTATTCTAGCCATTCAAAATTAAGAGAAAATAATTGTATTTGCCAACCAAGTCCACTAGCTAACAAAGTAACTGTGAATCCTATTTTATGTATCAAACCCTGGGATAATGAGGGAAAATGAAATTAAGAGTAGAAGGTTCTTCTCTCATTTTGTATGCCGTTTTATGTTTAATATGTCGCTTACGTTTGTCTGTTCTCCCCGCTTGGATGGCCGATGTTAGACCCTGGGCTGCTTCCTTCATGTCGGAAACGTCGCCCTCGTAATCTGCTTCCTTCGCTGGATTCTTCTCCTCCGACTCGTCAGTCACGATCCTCTGCAATGTGGGAGCAGCAAAACGGATTGAATAATTAACAAACTACAATCACAACCTCTGCTATTAGGGAGCAGCAAAGAGTGACTGAATTATTATTTTTTTTCAAAAACAACAGATACAAACCCTCTGCAATGTGGGAGCAGCAAAAAGGATTGAATAATCAACAAACTACAATCACAATCTCTGCTATTAGGGAGCAGCAAAGAGTGACTGAATTATATATTTTTTTTCTCCAAAAACAACAGTTACAATCCTCTGCAATGTGGGAAGCAGCAAAAAGTAATTGAACTATAACATAGTCACAATAACTGCAAATAGAGAGCAGCAAGGAGTTGACTTGATTATCAACAAGCAGTACTGTTACAATCCTAAACAATAAGGGAGCAGCATAAATAGTGTTCAAACAATCAAGAACAGTCCCAATCTTGGTAAAAGGATACACAAATAATCCATGGTAAATAGATTCAGAAAAGAAAGCAAAGGAGCCTGAGAGTTAAACTACTACAGCAAAATGTTTTTCTTGCATCTTTTGAATTTTTGTAATACTGTGAACTTTAAAATTTCACCAATTTGATGTACATGTACATAGTATCCTTGTGGTTAAAATTGTCCTTTAACAATAAAAAATATTCAAAAAACAATTGGAATCCATGCTTCAATTGGTAATACAAATACAACAAGGCATGAGAGAACCACTACAGTTCTAATTAAGTTTTGTGGATTTGGACAATGTTACTATATCATTTTAATTCAACTCACCTTAGACGTAGGGACAAACTTGGGGACTTCAAACTTGGCTAGGCAGGACTCCCGTGT
Source organism: Echinarachnius parma (assembly GCA_037951105.1). Lineage (NCBI taxonomy): Eukaryota > Metazoa > Echinodermata > Echinoidea > Clypeasteroida > Echinarachniidae > Echinarachnius > Echinarachnius parma. Next base: position 42,440 of record JBAMJV010006407.1, on the reverse strand, counting down.
TTTCCTGTCCTAGATCGTTAATACTGTGAACTTTAAAATTTCACCAAATAGATGTACATGGTATCCTTGTGGTTTATGGAATGTTTTACTGAACTTAAAAGATGCCAGCCTGCAAAAGAAGGGCACTTTCTTTATTTCAACTCACCTTAGACGTAGGAACAAACTTGGGGACTTCAATCTTGGCCAGGCAGGCCTCCATGTTTTCTTGTTCTAGATCCTCCTCCCTCACTGGAATGTTGCTGATGAAGGCTAGTAGACGGGCGCAGCTCACCACAAAACTCAGGTGCCTAATTTATCAAATAACAATGTAATGATACATTTGATAAGTGATGCAAAAATACTGCTGAAAAATGCATATCTACTATAATAATGCATGTGTAGTAAAATGAGAGTCAATATACATGTAGGGCCTAAAATGTTCTGCTAGGATCGAAAATTTAGGCCCTTGTTTATTGACTCTTAATAATAATATATAAGAAACTTTAGATAATAAGTGCACTTTAGATTTATATTTACTATAATTACAATTATTATTACGATTATTATTATTATTATTATTTATATTACCCCATCAATCTGAACATTGTATACCCCTGATTTGACATGTTTACAGCAGGAAAAATTTTAATTATAGAAATTTTGCTTAACCTGTTCCCTTGGAGTTTCTGAAATCCCCATAGACACCTGGTTCCCATAGTCAAGGGGTTACTTGCATTCCAGTTCAAGTCTTACTTTTCTTTGACTGGATTTTACTATTACAGGACAATGAAATACACACATATAGTTGTATGCACTATAAGACACGAAATATGATGAATAGTCCCTGAAAATTTGAGCATAATCGGTCAAGAAATAAGAAAACTATGGCTCTTTGAAATGAGCCATTTATTTCTACAAGTGACTCAAATTGGCAACGCACTCTGGCAAAGTTGTGGACTACTCCCCATACATTTTGTACACAAAATTTCAATTTGTTTTCAATTTTCTCAAAATGTATGTTTACCCTTCGTTTGAGTTCAACATATGTTTTGTAGAATGCATTTATCCATAACATATCATGAGTTGGGGGAATGGAAAAGTGTAACTATGAAGAAAACTGTAAAAATGTGAACATTTGTGTACAAAACACATGGGGAGTAGTCCACACACTTATGAGAGTGCGTTGCCAATTTGAGTTCCCCATAGGAATAAATGGACATCTTCAAAGAGCCATAGTTTTCTTGTTTCTTGCCCGATTATGCTCTAACTTTCAGAGATTATTCCTCCTAATCTCTTCAAGTCTATGAAAGCAACATTTTGCTTGGGTTTCATTGCCCTTTAAAGAAAGCTAGAAGACGGGTGCAGGTCACTACAAAGCTCAGGTGCCAAGCTTATCACATACAAATATGACATGTTTACACCAGGATAAATGTAGTGTCCATCTTTATTTTTATTTTTTTTAATGAAAATGAGCAAATGGGCTTTGCCAAGGATCAAACCACAGTTAGACCGGTGCTCAACCATTAAGCCACAAAGAACCTTCTTGTATGGGGGAAATTCCCATTAAACCCATTTCAATGATCGTAATAGTCAGAAGCTATACAAACCTAACACCATCCAAAGGTTACTGAAATCAATTTGTTAATGTTTACATTTTGGTTAAATTTCATTCCAGTTGAAGTCTTTTCCTTTGACTGGATTGTACTAATGACAGCTAGTAGATGGGCAAACCTCACTGTAAAACTCTGGGGCCCGTTTCATGAAAGGGTTTTATGCCACGACCATCTTTACTGTCCTTTGTGATCGGAACAAACACCATCCGTATGCCCGTAGATCAGTCACAGTCACGTGACAGTTAAGACGGTCTTAATATAAGACCCTTTTCATGAAACGGGCCCCAGGTGCCTAATGATTAAAACAAACTAGGTAGCTCGAGTATATCCTCTACCTAACTTTGGAAAAGAGCAAAGCATGAAAGAATCACTAGATTTGCAAGTGAATTCGCTTTATAAAGAGTGACTCACGTTTCATTCTTTGAATCGAAATCTACTGGAGTTGGTGGTCTCTTGGGGGGCTGCCAGAACAGACCTGTTTATAAACATCCACAAAATATATATTCACTTATTTTGTTATATGGAAAATGTTAATAAAAACACATGTTATAACAAACCAGAGACACACATGTATAGAAATGGATTTCTAGTGTCAACTATAAAGACAAGACTTGATCATCATCAAAAACAGAAAATCACTACAGGTACAATCAAACCTGTCTACAGCAGCGAACCTGTCTTTTGTAGCCACTAAAAGTGATCCCCTGCAGAGTACACCAAAACTAGGTATTGTCCCTTCAAAAAGTTGCATTTGCTATATTTTATGTTTCAAAACTATGTTATACAAATTAGATTAAAGTAGTAGTATAATTTTGAAAGTCCATAATCATCTCATTTTGTATAGACATGATTTGTACTTATTACTTTAATAGTGCAAATCTAAAATGTTGGCTATGTGAGAATTGACAGTTACTTACCATCTGGAGTTTTGGCATCGAGTGGAAAGGCATGGAGAAGTTGTTGGGCCTGTAAAGGAGAAAATTATACAAAAACGAATTGATATCAAACATTCCTCTCAAATTATTTAGATTCATTCTTTTCATTGAATCATTTAGGAATTCATGTCATGGGGTAGATAACTGTGAACAGCATACAACTTTTCTTGTTTAATACATAGTTTCATGTTCAGTTGTGCTACTTGTCATTTACCTTGATAAAGAACCAGCTAAGCTTGAAAGCTTGGCTCTATTTTAATTATATTTGGTTGACATATTTCATATGAAAAGAACATTTCATTTAATTATGCCACATCAAACAAATCATACTATGAACAGATGTAATATATCATACATGTAACATGTTTGAAGATGACCCATAGTTTTTTATATTAGATTGACCTGGTAGACCTTACAGGATTCATACACTTATTGTCAAGTCAAATTCCATGACTTTCCATGACCATTGCAGCAATAATTCCATGACCTTTCTATGACTCTTCACTACAGCATGTAAACAATGACTTCTTTTAATATTTGTTGTACCAAAATAAATTTAATTTGATTTGTATTGCAGTAATGAGGAAACGTAGTAGATGGTAGTAGATCATAGATGAAATGAAATTCCATGACTTTCCATGACCCATAATAAAGATAATTGTACAATTTCCTTGACTTTCAAGGACTGGAAAACAAAAAAGTCAAATTCCATGACTTTCCAGGTTTTCCAGGGGGTGTTTCACAAAGATCATACATTGAACTTGACTCTAAGTTTAGTTTCTTTGATTTTTTTTTGTAACAGTTCTTTTAACAGCCATAAAATGTTCATTCAATTCATTAATGATTTCTATTATCAAGAAGATTTCATGTTCTTAATGTAACATTTATAAAAAGACTAAAATACTTGCAGTTTTGCTTTTGAAGGTATTTTATTCCAAGGCTACAAATGGCTTACCATACTTTTTAAGTCCAACTTAAGTTCAACTTAAGGATCTTTGTGAAACACCCCCAGGTCCTGTGTGACCCCTGCCTAATACCATACCTTATGATTGAAGTACTTCTCAAACTTGATCCTAGCTATCCTCACACAGTCTGACCATGTCAGGGCTCGGTTTCTTAGATACTTCATCACTGGTAGAGTGTTCTCCAGCACTTCTCCATTGTCAAGTTTCTGGAGGGAAAGAAAGCAGTTAGAAACACAATTAACCTCTTCAATTTGAGATTCTGAAATGTTTAGGTCTAAACTTTGTACATGGCCCACTTGGTTCCCTTAGGTAAGGGTTAAAAAGAGCCGGACAACCTCTGTCTCCATTGTAAAGATTCTAAAAAGGGTATAAAAACACAATCAAAAGAGTGCGGTGAGAACATTATACTCCTTCTCTTCATCATTGTCCTCTCTCAAACTCATCTTTTTCCCTATTTATCTTAACTTTTTGCCCCATCAAGGCTATGTTTCTTAGATACTTCATCACTGGCAGAGTTTTTTTCCAGCACTTCTCCATTGTCAAGTTTCTAAAAAGATATAAACAAACATACCGTATTCGCCGGCGTAATCGCCGCATCCGCGTAAAGGCCGCATGCCGACTTTGAGCATTGAATTTGAAAAAAAAAAAAGTGCGAGAAAAGTGCGCTAGGAAAACTGGCGACAAAAAAGCGGGAATAACGGCGGGAAACCAGAAAATCGGCTGGGAAAATGTGCCAAATTTAAGCATGAAATCGGCGGCGCATTCTTGGCCAGGGTAAACGTAGACAATTTGGCTATATAATGTTTTATCACGCAATACAATACAGTGCAATGCAACCAATAGTCCCACACCTGCTGAAATGTGTTGTTTTGAGGCCAGTCAAGAGTGAAAATTTGACTATCGCCGCGTATGCGCCACACCCCAACTTTGCAGGGTTTTTTTCGAGGAAAAAGTATGCGGCTATTACGCCGGCGAATACGGTAATCAAAAAAGCATAACAAGAACATTACCCCACCCCCCCCCACCCCCTTCTCTTTATCACTTCACCCTCCCCTCCCTCAGTTTCTATTCCTCTCTGTCCCTATAAATCTTCTTTTGATTAGTTTGCTTAGACTTTAAAAATGGTACATTCTGCCTTCTAGCCGGGCGCTCTGCATTTATAGAATGGAGAAGGGAAGTTAATCACACGAGAAAATTCAAATTCATTCACGAGTTACCACAGGACTGGCCCCCTTTCTGTAGCTTTCGCTACATTTAGTAGACGTGTGGCCTAGGGCTAATGAATCAGAGATATGCGCCGCCTTATGTGCCAAAATTGGCACGGGAAGGACTTCAACTTTTAACTACGAGAATCTGGTGGGCTACGTAAGAGGATTTCAGAATCTCAAAGGGAATGGGTTAACTGTCAATTTCCCCCTAAATATCCGTCTTATCTTTACCTGTACAACCGACTCAGGGGCTCCATTGTCCTCCCAGTACTTGTTGTACATCGCTGGCTTCTGGGTGAACAAGCTCTCAAACTATTGAGACAAAAGAAAAAGAAACGAACAAATAATTAGGAAAATCAAATAAAGGGGAGTAAATTCCCAATTACACATTATACTACAAGAAATCTCCATCAATCTTGTTTATCATGACAAACATGATGATAGTTTGGACATTCTCACTTACTCAACTCCAATATTCAAGACTCGATCCTTTGATGTCATTACAAAAAATGCAATCTTTGCCTATCAAATTTAGTAGCTGTGCTTTCTTTTCCTCCCATATCTTGTCAATAAGAAATCATATATCATCATATCGTTTAATACATATTGTGGGCTCAACATTTGTGTATGATTATCTAAACAGAGCACAAATTCAATGTATCTTCAAGCTAATACATAGTAGATTTGCCGTATTTAGCTGTGCATCTTTTATTAAAATATCAATGAAACACATACACCAAACTTTCATGCTAATTAGAATTCATACCTTGTCCCGAGCCCACTGTATAGTGTGTTCAATCTGCGCAGGGAAGGACTTGAGCGTGCAGTAGGGAACAGACATTTCCGGTGGATCCTGCTTGCTACCGTACGATTCCGTCAGGTGTGGAATGATGACCTGCACGTGACCTTTGGCCCCCAGCGTTCCCGACTCCATCAGGGGCCTCTGATTGGTCACACAGCGACTGTGAGGTGGATATCAAAATCAAATCTAATCTGGTTAGTTTACATACAGGTATTTAATACATTATTTTAACACCTGCAAGGCATATACATGTATATTTTATTATTTATTTCATTCATCTATTCATTCATTTATTTATTCATTTATTTTCATGCAAACCTCATCAAATCAGTATCACATATACAAAATGATTAATATTCTCATACACAAAAATACATCTTGATACTGCAAGGATGATGTAACTTTTTAAAACTCACTTGTTCTACATGTACATCTAAATCTTGTTTCATCTACCTCATTATGCCTGCCACTCCTTGTTCCCCAAATTTTGGTAGAAAACATTAGAATATACCAATTGATTGAACACCCAAGGTGCAAGCTACCATTTGTGTATTAGGCCGGTATAATTCTAACATGTAATACTCAACTAATAGTATTGAGAGTCTTGATTTAAAAAAACGAAATCAAGAATAACGTCTGACCTGTCTACATATCTCCTTGCTTCTACGTTGTCCAGGGCGTTCACAATGACGTCCATGCCTTCAAAGAATGCATCGGTGTAATGTGTGCTCTCTGTCTGCATGCAAACTGTAAACAAATTCAGAGATGGTCAATGAAAAACTATTTCCCGATTTGTTGGGGGCTCTCTAAAGTTAAATGAGGCTATCATAATTTTCAACAAATCGATGGCAGGAAATACCAGTTTGTAACTAGACAAATTCAAAGATAGTAATTACAATTTGCTGACTTGCAAATATGAAATCAAAGTGGCCATAAGATCAAGCCTTTCGCATAAGCCTTCTAAGAAAGCATCCATGTAAAAGTTGCTCTCTTTCTGCAGAGGGGAAGCAGCCTTAGGATTTAAAATTCATCAGGGCTCTTGCACTTTTCTCAGAAAATATATATTCCATGAATTTTCTTTGACTTTTAAAATACACAACCTCCAAGACCCTTTTATCAGCAACATAAAAATAAAATAAAATTGTGACTTCAATGTTGTTGAATTGTTTGTAAAATTTTAGTTGCAACAAAAACGGAAGAATATTTCACAATAGTGCAATAGTTATTTTTCCTGGACATTTTAGAGAAACATTGTTTTCTTCACTGTGTTTTAAACATGAAATCTGACCTTTGTTTTGATGTGCCACTATCTGCATGTCTGGATTAATATCTCTTGTGCTCTGAGCTGCCGTTTCTGACTTTGGTTTCTGAAAAATAGATTAATCATGTAAAGGAACAATCCTGAATAAGTTTTGTATCACCAGTAATAGAAAGGGGTTATATTCCATTTGAGCAGGCTTGGGTATGGATTGTCAATAACATGTTTTGGCAATTAACGGTTAAAATGTACCTACTGCAAAAAATATATGAACATGCAAGAGTTTGTCATGTATATGTGAGAAAAACAAAAAAAGATCAGTGTTTTAAATTAACTTCCAATAGATCAAGCAACTATTCAACGTTTAAAAGAAATCATCAGGAATATTTACAGGAACCACTTAAAAGAAATAATAATAATAATAATAATGATTGCAGCTTATATAGCGCATTATAACCAAACTGGTTCCCTATGCGCTTTACATCTTAATCATCAGGAATATTTACAGGAACCATAGTGTTAAGAGTAATGTATCATCTCGATGTGAATTACAATACATACAAAGGAAATTGTTTTTAAAAATAGGAGAAAGACCTTACCTGTATATGGTGCGGACGGAAAAGGAACTGTCGGTTGAGGTTGGACTTCTCTATGATGTCATTGTCTGTTACTGTGATCTGAGAGCAGCAAAGATAAAGAACAAATAATAATAATAATAATAGGTTTGATTTATATAGCACCTGACATGATAAAAGATACAATGCAAACCAGCACACATTCTGTGCACCATCTCCACTCCCTAGGGAGCATTCCTTCCAAGCTGCTCATGGGCAATGATGAGAAGATCCTTCACATAAAGGCTTTCACCTCCTACTGGTCCCCATTTATACACCTGGTTAGAGAGCAGCAATTGTGGATAAATTGTCTTGCTGAAGGACAAATGCAGTGGGCAGGGTTTGAACTCAGGATCTCATGATTGGAAAGCGCGCTTTACCAATCTTGCAACACAATATCCCCAATCCCAATCAATAGGAATTAGTCTGTGTATCAAGAAATATCAGGAATTTTTAAAATTTTTTAAAATTCCAATTCAAAGGTAAACATAAAATAATTTATAAAATTCATTAGTTCTGGATGATACCACATTTCCTCATTGATAAATATGTTGACAAATGCATACAAGCAAGATCATATTTTTTCCCATGGAAATATTAAAGAAAAACCAAATTCAATTGAGAATATGTCATTTATAAGTAGAATCCCATAGCATGCTAAGCATGGAAGTCATATAAAACTAACCATGAATAGCTTTCAAAAATTTTATGCACTTGCCCTGTTGCCCAGGGCGAGTAAAAATTGATGTCGGGCAAGTAAACTACCATAAATGGTCAAGTTTGGTTGCCCAACTGGGCAACTAACATTTCTATTAAATGTATTCTATTCTCATCTACAAAAATTTGCCAAGCGGATCAAGCTACCAAGTACAATTAATTTTCCTTTTTTTTCACATTTTTTTTTTTTTCGGGCAAGTAAAATTTGAAGAAATTTTTGTTAACTTTCCCAAAGGGGCAAGGAGAAACAGATATTAGTAGTCCGGCAGCCAAACCCTGATTTTTGGCCTAACCTTGTTTTGATGAAGTAAGTTTTTTTTTCAATGGATTCCGATTGTCTAGGTATCTACTTTGAACAAGCAAAAAACTGGAGCTCTGTCACCCTTGAGCAATTTGAGATATAAGCAAAAACAAAATGGCCGCCAAAATAGCCTATTCTGAGTAAAATTTGAATTATTTCATAATGCATTATGAAATATTGGCACTATAGTGTGCTTGTACTTCACAAAGACCATTGTTAACACATTTCGGATGAACATACATGAACATAGACATAATTTGAATATTTTCCATTTAATTTTTTGCTAATTTGCATATTCAAAATGGCAGAAAAATACAAAATGGCCGCCAAGCAGCCTATTTTGAGTAAAATTTGAATTATTTCATGATACATTACGAAATATTGGCAGAGTAGTGTGCTTGTACTTCACAAAGACCATTGTCAACACATTCCTAATGATCATACATGAACAATCACATAGTTTGAATTTTTTCCATTTAATTTTTTGCTAATTTGCATATTCAAAACGGCGAAAAAAAGAAACAAAATGGCCGCCAAATAGCCTATTTTGAGTAAAATTTGAATCATTTCATAATACTTTACAAAATATTGGCAGAATAGGGTGCTTGTAATTCACGAAGACCATTGTCAACACATTCCTGGTGATCGTACATGAACATAAACATAATTTGAATATTTTTCATTAAATTTGTTGCTAATTTGCATATTCAAAATGGCGGATAAAAACAAAATGGCTGCCTAATAGCCTTTTTTCAGTAAAATTTGAATGATTTCATAACTACATTATGAAATATTGGCAGAGTGGTGTGCTTGGTATTCACGAAGACCATTGTCAACACATTCCTGATGAACATAGACATAATTTGAATATTACCAATTTAAGTTGTTGTTAATTTGCATATTCAAAATGGCGGATTCGAAACAAAATGGCTGCCAAAATAGCCTATTTTTAGTAAAATTGGAATTATTTCATAATACATTATTAAATATTGGCAGAATAGTGTGCTTGTAATTCATGAAGACCATTGTCATTGATCTCATTCCTGATGACCATACATGAACATAGATATAATTTGAATATTATCCATTTTATTTTTTGCTAATTTGCATATTCAAAATAGCGGACAATAGACAAAATGGCCACCAAAATAGCCTATTTTGAGTAAAATTTGAATGATTTCACAATACATTAAGAAATATTTGCAGAGTAGTGTGCTTGTAATTCATGAAGACCATTGTCATTGATCTCATTCCTGATGACCATACATGAACATAGATATAATTTGAATATTATCCATTTTATTTTTTGCTAATTTGCATATTCAAAATGGCGGACAATAGACAAAATGGCAACCAAGCAAATTAGCCTATTTTTAGTAAAATTTGAATTATTTCATAATACATTATCAAATATTGGTAGAGAGCTAATGAGTGTGACATCGGGTTCTTGACAAATGTTGTGCAGTGAGATAACTGTCCTGAATTCAATGGATATGATACGCATTTGTGTCGCAATCCAGGAAAAGCCACACAACCCAAAACTAAAGCAGTGTATCTACCATTGATTGATATGCCACCAGCCCATCCAGACACGATCATGACAGCCATGACCAAAGCACAGCAGTTAACAGAGAAAACATGTCAAGGTTTCACTGTCTTCACAGCAGATCAACAAACTGTATATTGTTGCAGAGGGCTACAACGGGCATATCCAAACCTATTTCTTTAGGTCATTCCAAGATTAGGGGGTATGCATATGCTAATGAGTTTTGTAGGTGCAGTCGGAACATTGATGACTGACTCGTGCCTAATTGCAGATGTTCTGGCATCTGCAGGTGTGGGTAAAACGCTTACAGGAAAGAAATTTCCTATGAACATGACAGCCATGTGCATGAGGAGGTAGCGACATTGTTGTGCAGGGACACCTGAATTCTCACAGCGTTCTCATGACAACGCTTGAGGACCTTGCAAAGAGATGTGGGTCGACAACCTAATCAAGCACTATATTCAAACCAGTTTTGATAATGATGCTGTATGTACGGGCTGATCAGCCCGTACATACAGCATCATCAAAACTGGTTTGACGAGAAGGTGATTGGCTACTACACCCGGATGCAGTGAAGCTCATGATGCCCTACTTCTTCTTCTTCTTGCGTATGAGGCAGCACAGCTTCTACGCAACATCGCGCAAGTTTTGTAGCCAGTGAACAGTGTCGGGGTCCAAGTTGTTTAAGTCCGGGTTTGGGTGGCCGGGTAGGCGAAGGGTGTGACACTCTTCAATGATGTGGGAGGCTGTCTGCTCGGGTGCTCCACATGTGCAAGCCGGAGAAGGTCTGAGTCCCCAGCGGTGCATGTTGAGAGTTACCCAATCCTTTCGGGGTAAGTCCGCACCTGGTGGAAGTTTAGTGTTTTGAGTCACCGTGAATTGAGGGGGTCTGGCGGTCTGCTGCCAGCTGTCCTTTCATACAGTGAGGATGTTGTGGGTGCCTTCCCGCAGGGTGTCAGTATGGCGGCTGAACGGTCTGCGTGAGCGTAGGCGTTGGCGGCCCGGTTGTATATCCTGGGTGGTCTGGTGTAGAGGGTGAGTGCGGTCTTGGAGTGTCTTGCAATACCAGCGAGCACTGTCAAGAGGTCAGTTGGTGTTGGTCTGAGGCATCCTGTGATGATCCCCATGGCCTCGTTTAGGGTGGTGTCCAGTTTGGGTGTGTGTGAGCTTCGGCACCATGCAGGGGCGGCATACTCCGCAGCACTGTAGACTAGTGCGAGGGCGCCAGTACGAAGTGTGGGAGTTTATGCACCCCAGGTGGTGTACGCAAGGCGGCGGAGTAAGTTGTTCCTAGAGGAGGCTTTGGCTCGGAGTGAGTCGAGGTGTGGTTTGAAGGTCAGCTGTCTGTCTAGCTTTATTCCAAGGTATGGTGGGGTGGGGGTGCAGGGCAGTGGGTCCCCATTGACTTTTGACTGTGGGCTGGCGGTTTGCTTATTTGGTGTTGAGGTGGAAGGCAGTTGCGGTTGTTTTTGCAGCGCTCAGATTCAGTCTCCAGGTCTTCAGGTAGTTCGCTATCTTGGCCATGTCGGATGTTAAGGCGTCTTCATCTTTTGACCAGTCTTTGTCCGAGTGGAAGAGAGCGAGGTCATCTGCATAGCCGTACTGTCGTGCGGCAGTCTTGGGCATGTCACTGATGTAGATTTTGAAGAGCGACGAGGGAAGAGGGGACGACTGGACTGTCCGTTGCTGGTCTTCAGGACAAAGCTGCGATTAGATAAGATGCTGGAGATGAATCCTAGTAGGTGGCGTTCTGGGACTATCTGAGGAGCTTCAGGGTGAGGCCCTGGTGCCACACAGTGTTGTAGGCTCCAGTTAGGTCTACCAGGACGGCGTCAGCTTTGTGTCCTCTCCCAAAGCTGCTCTCGATGTCGTTGGTGAGCAAGACTACTCGTTGGACGGTGCTGCGTCCTCGGCGGAAACCTGCTTGCTCGTCCGGAAGTTGCGGATCGACGATTGGTTCCAGCCGGGCTAGGAGGAGTCTTTCGAGTAGCTTAAAGGGGATGCAGAGGAGAGAGATTGGTCTGTTATTCTTGGGGTTGTCCAAAGGCTTGTTTGGCTTAGGTAAGGCGATGATGGTTGCTTTGGGCCATATCTTGGGGATGGACTGGTGGGTGAGGCAGGTTGAGAAAAATAGGCGGAGCCATTCCAGTTATTTTGGTCCGCAGTGCAGAAGAAACTTAAGTGTTTGATGGCAGTGTCGGGAGAAAAGGGTGATAATAATATATCGCACTTATATAGCGCCTAATGCAGAACAGCCTCTAAGCGCATTATTACCCCTGGTCATATGGTACAGTTCAGACCTGCACAATTATCTTGTACACATTCTCAACTCCCCGGGGAGCATACTATCGGCGGGCAACCCTATAGGTGCACCAAGCTAATTTCCACCAGACCAGGTACCCATTTATACACCTGGGTAGAGAGCAGCAATGTGGATAAAATGCCTTGCTGAAGGACAAACGGAGTGAGCAGGGTTCGAACTCAGGGTTTCATGATCAGAAAGCACGCGCTCTACCGATCTTGCCACACCACTTCCACAGGAGTCCATCTACGATGACAGGAGTCCATCTACTCCTGGGGCCTGCCAGAGTTTGGAGGTTTCTTGTTTGATATGGCGAGTATGGTTCTTATCTGGGTCTTTGAAGCAACCGTTCTCGAGGAGCTGTTCTGCGATTGAGTTAGCGGTCACGGGGCATTGTTTTGGCTTGGGACTTTTGCCAGTGAGGTGATTGGCGTTTTCCAGGCCAGTCTGCTGGAGTGGGTGAAGTCAATTCCTTGGACTGTCTCCTCCTATCTCTCTCTGCGTTTGTTGTCTAGGCAGGCGTTTAGAAGGGTTGCCTTAGAGGCTGCTTCATCGCCGCGTTCGGCCTCGAGGAAGTCGTTGTAGAGGTTGTTACATTCATCGTCCAAATTAAAATGTTAACTGGAATTTCGTCCTGGGACTTCACCTCTTCCATCTCAGAAACTGACTCTGACAGTCACACAGAACAAGAAATAGATGATAAACATTAGTTGACAACATCTGCAAAGCGATGCAGGTTTAATCACAAAACACAAGCTTGTGATCACCAGCCAATATGAAACTCCCGTTGTCCAGATGGTTTTCCAATCCAACGGCACGATATGGCCACATCTCATGGGGAGGCTGATGTGATTATTGTGCAGGCAGTCCAGCAGGCTATCATGCTGGCAGATGAAGGCAGATCCATCAGGTTGCTTGCAGACGACACAGATGTGTATGCTCTTCTACTTCATTTATACCACAAGCCAGGCCTTCGGTCACCCTTGATAATCGAGTCGCCAATCAAAGACATTGATTTATATGCCACAATGGACAGACACAGAGACATATCATCCCTTCTATGTTAGCAGATCACGCACTGATAGGTTGTGATACTGTTGGTGTACATTTTGGAGTTGGCAAAGGAACTTTACTAAAAGTGCTGCGGCAGAAAATGGGTTCCTTTTGCCATCGATTGGAAACATGGATGCAGATATGGCCGACGCGATGAAAGATGCAACATCACTCATTACATCATGCTATGGACAATCTAAGGCTACGACAATGTCACCTGGCGTACTGGTGGGGGGGGGGGGGGGGGGGGCACTTGCCCCCCCCCCCCCAAATAAATTAAAATCATGGCTTTTATCTAAATCGATAACATTGATTGAAAGAAAAGAGTCTTTCTGTAGACAAGAAAAGACAGATTTTAATTCATGTCAAGTCAAATTTTCCTTCCCAAGTATGCACAAGATTGCATCATTTCAATGAAAAACACTGCAAAAACACCTTTACCGTGCACCCACCAACCATCACACCCTCCCATCACCTTTCCCTCTCTCGGTTTTCATTTTGCTCCCTCGGAAATCGGTCTTGTATACGTCTGGAAAACAAGGTTCATGTTGCTATGTCATAAAATAATGCTTTTGATGCACTGTTTGAACTGAATACCTATGTCACTTTGAGAATAGTACATGTATTCCAGGGGTGCATTTTTGTTTTTCTTCATGAACCAATCATAATCTCTTCTGATTATGACGATGATGACACACTAACGCACATTATACTACATGTCGTCAAGACAGAACTTCCTTTCCAGGTATGCACCAGATTGCACAGTTTCAAGTCAAAACATGCAAAAGTTCCCTACCGTGGCAGGGGGGACACCCCACTCCCACACCCTCCCCCCACACTCTGCCAATATTTCGTAATGTATTATGAAATAATTCTAATTTTACTCAAAATAGCCTTTTGGGCGGCCATTTTGTTTTTATTCGCCATTTTGAATATGCAAATTAGAAAAAAATGAAATGGAAAATATTCAAATTATGTCAATGTTCATCAGGAATGTGTTGACAATGGTCTTCGTGAATTACAAGCACTCGACTCTGCCAATATTTCATAATGTATTATGAAATCATTCAAATGTTAGTCAAAATAGGCTATTTTGCTTGGTTGCCATTTTGTCTTTTGTCCGCCATTTTAAATATGCAAATTAGCCAAAAATAAAATGTATAATATTCAAATCATGTCTATGTTCATGTATGATCATCAGCAATGTATTAACAATTGTCTTTCTTGAATTACAAGCATCCTACTCTGCCAATATTTCGTAATGTATTATGAAATAATACAAATTTTACTCCAAATAGGCTATTTGGCGGCCATTTTTTTTCTTATCCGCCATTTTGAATATGCAAATTAGCAAAAAATTAAATGGAAAATATTCAAATTATGTCTCTGTTCATCAGGAATGTGTTGACAATGGTCTTTGTGAATCACAAGCACACAACTCTGACAATATTTCATAATGTATTATGAAATCATTCAAATTTCACTCAAAATAGGCTATTTTGGCGGCCATTTTGTCTTTTGTCCGCCATTTTGGATATGCAAATTAGCCACAAATAAAATGGATAATATTAAAATCATGTCTATGTTCATGTACGATCATCAGGAATGTATTAACAATGGTATTCGTGAATTACAATCATCCTACTCTGCCAATATTTCGTAATGTATTATGAAATAATTAAAAATAGGCCATTTGGCGGCCATTTTGTTTTTATCCGCCATTTTGCGTATGCAAATTAGCAAAAAATTAAATTTAAAATATTCAAATTATGTCTATGTTCATGTATGATGATCAGGAATGTCTTGGCAATGGTCTTCATGAATTACAAGCACACTACTCTGCTGATATTTCGTAATGTATTATGAAATAGTCCAAATTTTACTCAAAATAGGCTATTTTGGCGGCCATTTTGTTTTTTACCATATCTTAAATTGCTCAACACTGACAGAGTTCCAGTTTTCTGTTTGGTCATCAGCAATGCCTAATGAAAGAGAATCCATCAAAAAAAAAACTCACTCCAACAAAACGAGGTATAGCTCCTTGGCTGCCGGACTATAGTGTGAAGACTTGTTTTATGATAATCTGAATAAAAACAAATAATTTCTCTCAATTGTACCTGTCCACATTTCACACCGACCCAAATCATGGCAAAGTTCTTGACGAGCTCACACCCGACGGCTTTACATCTGACACTGAATACCGTATTTGCCGGTGTATAAACCGCACCTGTGTATTAACCGCACCCCCCTTTTTGCAAGTTCTTCTGTATGAAAAAAGTGCGGTTAGTACGCTATAAACCGCACCCCCTTTTTGCAAGTTCTTCTGTATGGAAAAAGATGCGGTTAATACACCAGCAAATACGGTAGCTCTTTACAATTTCACCATTCCTCCTTAAATAAATCACCAACCATTACAACATTCATGATATTACATTGTATGAGTATAAATCACATTTTAATTTCTTTCCATTTTACTTTTCTGACTTTCACCCCGACTTCAATAATGACAAAGTTTGCAACTGATTGGTCCACACCCAATCATTGACAAGTTTCAACAATTATATCCTTCCTCTATACAAACATTCAAGCAACAGCATTACATAATTTATCATAATTGCAGTGAATAAGTAAATAAAAAAGTTTAAAAAGTCTTATTTACCTGTCCCCATTTCACACCGACCCCAATCATTGCAAAGTTCTTGATGAGCTGTTGACCATTTTATCCATCCTCTTCTTCTGATTTTGTTATGACTATAATTAAAAACCTACAGTAACGTTATTTGTTTCATCTATTTTACCTGTCCTCCATTCACACCGACCCCAATCATGGCAAAGTTCTTGATGAGCTCGCAACCGATGGCTCCACATCCGACCATGAACAGCCTCTGAGCTGCGATCTTCTGACACATATCGTCTCCAAGGCAGATCCGTAGTGCGTCATAACGATCACCCCTGGATAAAAGAATGGGGATATAAATATAAAATTAACATTCAATATTTAAATAGAAAATACTGCTGAAAACTGCTTGTCTACTAAGAAATCGCCAATGTGGTAAAATGAGAGTCTCATTCAATATTTAACATAGCAAATGAGTTCCTGCCAGGAATGTATTCCCTGAATTCCTTGAAATGCATGATGTGCCTGCAAGGCAGCTCGGCTACAGCACTGGGGTTATATACTGTACAGTATAATGGGCCACGGGATAGGGGGCATCTACAAAGTACGTACGCACAAGAAGGGGGGAGGGGAGTATCACGTTCAATGCGTATGCTACATTCAACCACATGCATAAAAAGTGCGTACAGGGGCGAAGGGGGGGGTCAATTTCGGACAATAATTTGTGTACGTACTTTGTAGATGGCCCATAGAATGTCTAGATTGATAGCACATTATAAATGCTGGTATACTATTATCATTATATTTGGTTTGTGAACATCGAATACCAATATGAAATACAATGAAGGGTCTGCAGTTGCTAGACTAATTAAATGGTCGCTACGACCTTGATTAGTTCAAAATGTAAATTTAATCCACACAAGGGTATTTTCAAGTCCTAATCTTCTTGGGCTAGCTCTTAAAAGATATTTTCTTTCATATATGGTACTTATCTCGCAACCTTTAAAATGTTAGCTTGCAAAAAGAGTACAGTACAGTACAGTTAATCCAACATACATGTACATTGTACTCCACATGAGCTTGAACATCTAGCTTGCCAGGGATATAGGCAGCTCAATGGGAATTGTCTGTATTGTGTGGTGTAAATTTGCAACATTGGCACTCAATGGGTGATTTCAAGTATGGTGTTTAAATCTGGTGTTAGTGTTTATTAAACACTAAATCGGGCTTAAACACCATACTTGAAATGACTTAGTGTTAGGATGGTGTTAACGTGATGACCTCTGATGTCACCGTTGTACAAACTTCCGTTTCCGACTGGCGGTGTTTATTGATATGGCAATATACTATCAGAGATGGTGTTGAGCTAGTGTTAGTGTTTATTAAACACTAACTGCAGCCTTAACACCGTACTTGAAATGAGTTGGTGTTAGAGGTTTGACCTCGTATTTCCGGCAGTGGCACGTGGTTGCTGGTGTTTAGCGTCGTCTGCTAATCTGCCCGATAGTGTTAGTGTTGAGCATGTATACGCAAAACTCCATAGAGATAACAACTTCCATAGGGATCGAAATGAAAGTCATTTCAAGTACAGATCGAGCTGGTGTTAGTGTTACTGTTGCTAGGTGGGCATTAAAATCACAATTCTGAACTGAAATGGTGGTGTTTTTGTTTGTCTGAGCATGTAAAAAAGGGTGTCAACCTAGATAATTTTTGAAGTTTTACTTAAGTGAAGATTATGAAACGCAATGCAAATCTTATTTTTTTAATTAATGTATTGATTTGAATATCTATAGTAATTTAAAGAAATAAGGTCATACAATTCATATTTTCATTATTTTATAATCAAACATTAGTTTTCACTACATAAATTCTTTAGACCATTTGGAATAATAATACAACAAAGCAAAATTTGAATAGCCAGGTTCTTCCTTATGTTTATATTGTTGTTAACATTAATTATTTTATGTATTTCTTGTCTAATTATACACCCGCCACCCCCCCCCCCCCCCCTCCCCCGAAAAAAGTCACTAAGCACTGGGAATTGTCTGTACTTCTTTGACATTTTATTACAGTGAACTTATAATTGAGTTAAAAACTGTAGTAAATTTGTTGTGAATAATGGCTAAAAAAAAAATAATAATACAAAAAATAACCACACCGGGGACTCGAACCCACTTCTATGATTTATCTGGTTAAGTGATACACGTGCGACAGGTCTTAACCCACTCGGCCACCAAGCACCTAGTGATCACGTGACCGATTTTAATAAAGTATATCATGTTACATACTATTGGTAGTTACTCGGAACTTGCTACCGTGCTGTCACCGGGATTTATGCCTACATCTTCGGCTATGCAAACCGTTAACGCTAGCCATATGTCTCAGCGCGACGGGCATTCAATTTTTAGAAGAGATTCACGCACATTTCTTGCGAGTTTAGTTACAAATTTCACTAAAAATAGGGAATATTCACTAAAATCGTATCGACCAAGTGAATGGTTTGAATGTTTTTTTTAAATTATAGTATTCAATACATGTATGTGGTAAATCTTCATTACGGCTTGCTCTCTAATTCGTAACCATGTAAGCGTTTTCGCGTGATTTTGTCTCTGGTGTTGACAAACACTAGCGATACTGATCGATTACTACTCAAGGTCATCACGATTAAAAAGTTCGTGACCTTAGATGCTTAATCTGGAAGCTGGTGTTTAGCTCAGATTAGAGGCAGTTTTTCACCCTCAACACTAACACTAACCCCAACACCATACTTGAAATCACCCAATGTGTATAATCCATTAAAAAGGTCTGTGATAACTCACTTTGGCTGGAAGTTTTCAGGAACAGTCTCAAGGTCTTTCAAAAGCTCTGAGGCATCTAGATAAAGCTGAGACAAAGAGACAAAACATTTAGTGAATACTGTCAAAAAGAACCTAATCACTATTATCATCATCATCATCATCATCATCATCATCATCATCATCATCATCATCATCATCATCATCATCATCATCATCATCATCATCATCATCATCATCATCATCATCATCATCATCATCATCATCATCATCGTCATCATAACCATCATCATTTGCATCAACAAGCTTGTCATCATCATCATCATTATCACCACCACCACCATCACCACCACCACCATCATCTTCAATCATCACAATCATCATTCCGTTCCCTATAATCACCACTATTTCAAGTACAGTTTGAAAAACAACAAATTTTATCACCCAGAAAACATATTTATCTTTGTCATCCTTACCCATTGTCGGAGCGGGGTGAACTTCCCAGTGAGCGCTTTCAGGACCTCTTGGGCCACGAAGCCGCCCAGGGATGCACAGATGGGAGCAAAGCAGCCCTCTGCAGACGCAGCCAGGGGGGCAAGTTGCTTGGCGTCAAGGGGCTTGATGGGGTCCGCAAAGGTCTCATTGAGGCGCACTGCGATGGCTGTAAAGGCGTCTTCATCCTCTGTATTTCTGAAATGAGTAGTATTAAATGGGAATTCAAGGCCAGATTAAATCATTATTTGGAAGAGCAAGGGGTATTAGAGGAATAATTTGTGAAAACTTGATCAAAATTGGACAAGACACAAGACTTAAGCTTATTTCAACATCAAGTAGAAATGAGAGATCCTTTCAAAATTGCTACCTACTGCAACAACATTGACAAGCAACTCGCCATCTATAGTATATGTGTTGTACATGAAAATTCACTTATTTGAAAATTTGAATTTATGACCCCCAGATCATTGTCTCCCCAAGCTGCATACAGGTACCAAGTTTGATAGCAAACTGTTATCTGACTCTCGAGATAATGCAATTACAAGCTATTTTGCACATATAATGAGCCCTGTGACCTAATGACCCTAAAATCTGATCAGATAATTGTTACCTTGAGTTTATACTTATACCAAGTTAAAAATTGATCCGTCAGCTAGCTCTCAAGATTCATGTATCATGAGAACGAAAACAGGACAGACGTACGCACATACGGACGGAGGGACGGACAGACATCTAGAAAACAATGCCAAGCACTATGCTGGCGTAGGCATACATTTGTACATTACAACGAATATGACTTATTTTGCTAACCTGACACGGGGTAGCCTTCCATTCTCCTCCCTGAACTGATGAAGGGCGTACATGGCTAGATGGGAAACCATTGCATCTTTGGTGAAGTCCACCATATTGAGGGCTGGATTGACAAGCTGGTCTTCCAGTGCTTGCTGCATATGTCAACAATCAAGAGAATAAATGTTGCTTGTAAGTATCGGTTTCAAGAGAATCAAGAGAATATTACAAACTAAAAAATATAAAAAAGTAAAATGAAATATTCATCATAACTGTTTAAAGGCAAACTAGATGGATCTTCAACTGCGCGGAATAAAAAATTATGCCTCCGCTATCACGCGATTTTTATATCAAGCCCAAATTAACATGCACATAAATAATTCTGTAAACTCAATTTTGAAGGTAATCCATCAACCAGATCTTGAGATATCAGTATTACAAGCTATGAGTCCTGTGACCTTGACCTTTGACCTCATGACCCCAAATTTGTATGGCTACATATCCCTATGATTATTCAGGCACCAAGTTTTATTGAAATCTGATGTTCAGTTCTTGAGATTTTGCCAATGTTACAAGTTTTTTTTGTATGTTTATCGAGTCCTGTGACCTTGACCTTTGACCTCATAACCCCCAAATTATATGGCTTCATTGGCTCTCTAAAATACATCCAGGTACCAAGTTTAATTGAATTCTGACATTCAGTTCTTGAGATTATGCCATTATAAGCTATTTTTGCATATATAATGAGCCCTGTGACCTTTGACCTCATGACCCGCAAAATCTAATCAGATCATTGTCACCCCAATATGTACACTCATACCAAGTTAGAAATTGATCCGTCAATCGGTTCTTGAGATATCGCGAGAACGAAAACGGAACGGACGGACGGACGTACGGATGGACAACCTGAAAACATAATGCCTCCGGCCACTCCGTTGGCGGAGGCATAAAAAAGATCAACATGGCTAGATGGGAAACCATTGCATCTTTGGTTAAGTCCACCATATTGAGAGCTGGATTAACAAGCTGGTCCTCTAGAGCTTGCTACAAATGTTGTGAACAATCATTAAAATAACAAGTTACTTGAAAACAAAACATAAAAATATGTTTGCTTTGAAAAAGTGTTTCACCATGTTTAAACTGTATCCTTTTGGGGCACAAACACATGCAGAGCATAATATATGGTATTAGAAAGCAAGTTTGTTTTTATCTATGTGTAATGCATGTTAATAATCAAATACAAATTGTTCAAATCTGCAATACATATAAAACATTCACAAGCAAAGTACACAATAAGAATTTATTCCTTCTGGTTGATAACATCTTTGTGTACATATAAGTTGACTCTTTTATTCTAAATGATGTCATCTCTTGCCATATTTTCTACCATTGTTTTGCTTGCATTTTGTGTAGTTTATTAGTTATTAAGTACAGTCCAACCTGTCTATAGTAAACACCTACAGGAAACAAGAAAAGTGGCCACCATAGATTTTCGATCTCTATAGACAGGTTCCATAAACATTGCTTTTCTCTGCAGTGGATCACATTCGGTGGTGCCTCTATAGACAGGTTAGCTGCTATAAACAGGTGACCGTATAGACAGCTATTCAGATCTCGACAATAGCACTTGCTTTAAGTTGTTGCCCAGGGCAAGTACAAATTTATGTCGGGCAAGTAAAATTTAATAAATGGTCTAGATTGGTTGCCCGATCGGGCAACTAATATTTCTATTCAACTATGAGGGGGAAAAATGTAATTCTTTGTGTGTATTTCTCATCTACGAACATAGTCCAAGAGCATTAGCTTAAAAATGGCTAAACCCGGACATTTTTCAAAACAAGCTGAGTTTTTCAGGATAGGTTCAGAAAAATGTGTAGAATACCATACTAAAAGTCCCCGGAAATCCCCCTTGTGCGTTTTCCAGAATCCAAGATAGCGTCCAAAATGGCCGCCACTGGGGTTTTTCTCATAATCCTTGCTTGTTTTGAAAAATGTCCGGGTTTTAGCTAAAATTCTTGGACTAACAAGAGAGAAATTTGTCAAGCAGTTTGAGCTACCTAGGACAATTAATTTTTTTCTTTTTTCACACTGTTATTTATGAGCAAGTATCAAAATCTTCTGTTCACGATTTATGATTTCACTTGCCCGAAGGGTCAAGTAGAACTCAAAGTAAGTGTGGAGCTTCGGTATACACGTATTATGTACATGTACTTACGCAGTTTACTACATATGGCAGCTTGACCTCTGTAGCAATGCCTCCCATCTCATACGGAGCAAAGTCCTCCCCCGATGTATCACCTATACTAAATTTGTAGGAGGACAGCACTGTAGGGGTAGGATCAAAGCAACAACAACAAACAAAATTAAAGTAACATTTTAGTGAACATATGAAAATATGGTTGACTTTTAAGAACACTTGTAGTCAGTTGTACATTATATTGGTACCATTTATGAGGATTTGATCAAATTAGCAAATACAGGCCAAATTATTATAATTATTAATATACAGCCAAACCTAGATATACAGAACTAGTGCTGTAGAATTTTGTGTATTTCTAAAAAATCGTAATCTTTCACAAAAAATGTGTGATTGTCGTATGATTTTTAATTGGTTCTTCTGCATTCTTTACTTCACCTTTTGAACAAATGACATTACCAAAGTGCTGGTGTATTGTGTATTGACAATGTTCTATTGGGAGTAATTTTCTCACCATGACAGGCCATATCACTTTGCAAAGAATCCTCTGATGCGACAACACAGAACGTTTCAAACCATGTAAATGAAAATGAGATTATTTTTAAGGCTGAGTCATGTCGGTAATTGTCGGAACCGGGTCCCGATAAACTTTTACCGGTCGGGAACCGGTATCCCGATAAATTTTTACCGTCGAAACTCGACCGGTAAAATCACGCAATCGTGCATGCATCGGCAAAAATGCACTGTTTGGGGCTTATATTATTTTTTTATATGCAAATAACATTATAAATACCAAGGCTTTTATGGATTTACATATCAATCTTTACGGGAAAATAGTTACAGACTATCCAGAATTAACTCAGTTTCGCATGAAAAGTACTTTTTTTCGAAGTAAATTGGACCTAGAAATCGATCGTTTGTTCACCATTGCCCATCGCAACACGGTTCACAGAAACTTAGACCGCTAGTCGGGCGGGGGAAACATCACATGTACGATCGCTTGTGACTGTGAGCCACTGCCCTCAAAAAGTGGCTATAAATTAGCCTTTTCGCAATCAACACCATTTTGATATTCTACTTACATGATTTCATGGCGTTTGATAGCTGAACAGAAACAAAAATGAGCCCCAAAACAATGAAAACAATTACGCAAAATATCGATAAAAAACGACTACATCGCTCCTATTCGCTGGTATACTTTGTGTGCAAGATACGGATCTTTTTTTCTTACCCGAGATTCATCCGCGGCCGGTGGAACTATGTTAATATATCCGCCATACGTTATAAGTTATAACGTATGGCGGATGTATTAACATAGTTCCACCGGCCGCGGATGAATCTCGGGTAAGAAAAAAAGACCCGTATCTTGCACACAAAGTATACCAGCGAATAGGAGCGATGTAGTCGTTTTTTATTGATATTTTGCGTAATTGTTTTCATTGTTTTGGGGCTCATTTTTGTTTCTGTTCAGCTATCAAACGCCATGAAATCATGTAAGTAGAATATCAAAACATTTTAAAATGGTGCAAATTACCAAAAAACGTATTTTTAGCCACTTTTTGAATGCACTGGCTCATCAGCTGGATCATACAAAGATCCATCAGACAACTCCCCTGGAGTATCGGACTAACATTGTGTGCACATCCGCCGACAATATCGTTCAAATGACTAGCAATTTTGCGCTTCCTGTTCAATTTCTGACTGTCAAACGAAGTAATGAACCAAGAATTTCTCGAAAATAACCACTCTTTAAAGTAAATGATATCAATTGCCCCATTTTTATTTGAATTCCGCTACATTATTGTGATAATCTTAATTTCTTTTTTAACATTTTATTTTTTAAATTTTTTTTTCAGGGCACTGTTTCCCGATATACCGAACCGGGTCCCGATTGAAACGGTCGGTAACCGGTGTGATCGACCGAACCGACTCAGCCTTAATTATTTTCTTCTTTTCTGGTCAGTTTTTATCTATCTTTGATTTTACTGTATAAAAAAGCTCCATCACTTCAGTGATCCCTTGCACATATTCCTCAGTTGATTTCATATCCATTAAGGTTTGTGTCAGGTTTATATAGCTTCTAACCATAGAGCATTGAAAATGGTTTCAGGGAACGGCCACCATCATTAGGGCCTTGTGGCTCAATGGTTAGAGCACCAGTCTAGCAATCCGGAGGTCGCAGGTTCGATTCCCGGCAAAGCCCAATTTTCTTTGCTCATTTTTTATTTACATTGTATATTTCTGGTTAGTTCTTATCCATCTCCGAATTTGGAACCATTCGACTGACCTTTGACCTTGTGTGTCGTGCCATTGAGTGCGGTCATTCCCTGAACCTCCTTGAAGGTGACTGAATCTCCCGTCTCCAGTCCGTGGTAGGCTTGGTCCAAGCACGTCACTAGACCAGGATTGTCCTGTGGAAAATACAGAATTACACATAGAATCACATGTGAGAGCCGCTATAGTACCAAGTAATTTTTATGGATGCTTACAAGTTACAATGTTTACTAGATCCCTTCAGAACAGGGTTTAACAGGTTAAACACTTGGAGATGACAATGACAAATGAAGATTACAAAAGAAATTTTGTTCACGTCTTACCTTGGTGATGTTGGCTATAAATGTCGGCTTGGGTTCCTCTCCATTTTTGTCATGTACCACAAACTCGTCGCCCATATCGCAGAAGCAGTAGCTGTACAGTCCATACACATCCGCTGCGATGAACTAAATCATTGACAGAATTACAATAAAATAAAATATATAACATTTCAATTGTAACACAATCAAATCCCTGTAGTGTGTACTAATTATTTAACCTGTTGCTTACGGGAACCGGGTGTGCTATGTACAAAGTGTATGGGGATTTTAGAATCTCAAAGTGAACGGGTTAATTGGCTTCGGCTGAGCTGCCATAATTGGTCACATCAAGCATTTTAAAAGAAACATTTTGCTAGGTTCCAATTCCTTTTTAGTTTAATACATGTGATTAATTATGTGCAGGCTGGCAGTAATTAGTTCACAAACGTGTAGTATGTTAACTCTATGTCCCAATAAAAGGGGGGGGGGGGGGGCTTGCCTTTATTTGTGGTGTTATGCAAGCAACATTTGGCGCTGCATGCTCAGTGGTGTGCCTTTGAGCACAACTCACTGAAATTATTTCAGAAAAAATAGATCCACAGCAGTGTCAGCAATAATATGATTAAATTAATACATGTTCTATAATAACGAATTAAACATAATAAGTAAGATACCTTTATTTGTGGTGTTTGCAAGCGACAGAACTTGTTGATTTTGAGCTGCATGCTCAGTGGTGTCCCCGTGAGCACAACGCACTGGAAATGTTTGAGGAAATCTAAGTCTGAACTGGAGTCTAGGGGATCCTTTCTCAGTCGTATACTGACGTACGGATTGAGCTCTGAGAGGCGTCCAAGGCATGCCTCAGCTCTGAAAATAAATGTAATTAAAGAACAATGTAGAGCCTCTGTGGAAAATGGGTCTTTCTACTACAGAACAGCAACCCTACTGCTCAGACAAATAAATAAATACAGAAATAAATAAACAACCAGAACGTCAATGACGTAGCGCTCATCCGGCATCTCGCAACATCAAATATCGCAAATTTCATGTGGTACACTTTTCAACTGGTCAAAAAATTAAAATGTGATGCCCTGGAAGGGACATAAAAATTAATTTAAAAAAAAATAGGGACATGGGGAAAAAAAAAAAAAAAAATAATAATAATAATAAAAAAAATAAATAAAATAAAAAATTTAAAAAAAAAAAAAAAAATAATAAAAAAAAAATAATAAAAAAATAAAAATAAATAAATAAATAAATAAATAAATAAATAAATAACATAATTAATTAATGGAGAACAAATTCAAAATTCTGTGTAGAAGTTTAGTGTACCAAAGTTAGCTCTACCAGATAAAGCAAACCAAATCAAAATCGGTCGAGAAATGAAGGAGAAGAAGCATTTTTTGTGATTTTTGGAATAAATTTGCATAAATTACCATAATTAATTAATGGAGAAAAATTTCAAAATTCTGTGTAGAAGTTTAGTGTACCAAAGTTAGCTCTACCAGATAAAGCAAACCAAATCAAAATCGGTCAAGAAATGAAGGAGAAGAAGCATTTTTTGTGATTTCGAATAAATTTGCATAAATTAGCATATATAATGAATTTCACGATTCTGTGTAGAAGTTTTAAATCCCCCTCCTAGCCCTATCTTATGAAACAATCAGAATCAAAATCGGTTGAAAAATAACGAAGAAGAAGCATTTTGAAAACTGTGGACGGACGGACGGACGGACGGACGGACGGAAGGACGAACGGACGGAAGGACGGACGGACGGACGGACGACGGACGCCACGCCATGGCATAAGCTCATCGGGCCGGATGAGCTAAAAACAACAAAATGGTCAATTACGCTCTAAAGTGACCACCTGTATATAAAGTCCACCTCTCTATTAAGGCCACTCATCTTGACTCGCTAGGAAGCAGCTCCCATGTCAATGAACCAGTTTATAAAGACTATCTGCTTTAATATATTGTTAGGGTGTTTGTTGGGGTGTATATGGGGAATGCATTTCATACCCAAATCATATGATGGTTAATGGTGTAAATTATTCATAACAAAATCACCCAAGTAAAAGTTAGTTCACATTCTACATACATGCACATGTCATATATTCTCAGCCTTTCTAGCAATGTTTGCAATTTACTGTAATGTACATTTTTCTATTGAAAATGATTACAAGTTATTACAAAATGTTTATTTTTTAAATGACTGGAATCATAATATACCTGGTTTTCTTTGCCTTGACATCTTCTTCTCGTATGAAGAACTGAGTGCCCAGATCTTTGACGGTACATGGTTGGTCGTCATGGATGGTGAGAGACTGAAATCACAACAATTAGAGGTTAAAAAGTAGGTTTGCATTAGCCCCATGTAAGGAGGTAGTACTACTGACAAGCAAAAACAAAAACAATTACATTATTTCTTCTTAATATTTCAAATGATTATGAAGATGCAGAACCAAATGACAATCTACTCCAATAGACTTGTAAAACATGGTTCACTTAAAGGTACTGTGTACAGGTAACATTGTCCAGGGACATATTTAATAGTAGAACTGTTCATTTTGGCGATGAAATATTGATAGGTTCATAAGTACATGTATTTGGCGCATATCTGGGGCACACTATGTATGTCTATATTATCTAAAGGATTTTGTTTCAATTGTTTTTGTAAGCTAACTGGGGACACATGCCCACAACCCCCCAACATGAGATAGCTGGGACTGAGGTTTATAGGTACAATACATTTCATAACCAAATCAACTTGTCCTCAACAGGCTTGTGCTGACAACATTTTAGAAAGAAAACTTCCAGACAAAGCTCTTGTCTGTGCCACAAATGAGTAATATATGTAACGCCGCTTCCACCACATCCTGTTTCTGATTTGGCAGTTTTACAAACATAATGTCATATCATATCCTTCAACAACCAAATAATGTTTTCCATTTACATTTTTTAAATGTTGTAATCAGGAAATCAGGAAATGAGCGGTTAATACACCGACAAATACGGTACATGAGATGTAGAAAACGAAGATATACATTTCGGTACATGTATGTTTGAAATAATATCAATTTTCAAGAAAGGGGGGAAATCACAATTATCATTTATAATACAATTCCATGATGATGTAACTCTGTCTCTCTCTTTAAATTAAGTCGATTATAATACCTCAATGTATAATAAAAGACATTCATTGACAGTAATCACAAAATTGTTATATCATGTTCATTACCTTGATTCCTGCCAAGACAATGTTCTTTGCTGTAGAAAGACAAAAAGGAGAAGTGCCAAGTAGTAAAAATCAACCACAGTATTGTTATTTGACAAGGGTGTTTCAAACATACAGGTACGCTAAAAAGAAACAAAATCGTTTTACTTCACTGTTATAATCACTGGTTATAATAATAATACTAATAATACTACTAAGTACTACTAATAATATTAGCGTCTTTTCGCTCTGCGACGCAAGTGCTAGGACGGGGGATTTAAATTACCTGTGACCGTCCCCGTACTCTGGCTACCGTCGCGATCTATTTGCAGTTTCGCAATTCTGAATACGCGGGAGTTTCACTCGTTCCATTTATCATGCATGTTGTACTATAAACATACGGTATAGGCAGTACAAATCACAACATACTGTGCATGCAGCGCGTGTGTACGAATCAGTGCATGAAACACGTGAGGCAGCGAGCCTCGCCGTCCAAGCGCTCTGATTGGCTGATCACGTACCCGCGTAGAACTCTACGACCGACGTTAATTCGGTCAAATACCGTCCCTAGGTTTGGCCGCTACGCAGTAATTTTCGCTCTGAGTGCGACCCCCCGCTAAGATTAGCGTTGTAGCCACACTCCCGTCGCAGAGCGAAAAGACGCTAATAATAGACAAGCATATTGCACCGTCAATCTAGAAATTCTATTCCGAGGCGCATTATACTGTAATTTAGAAATACAATAACTAATTAAACAGAAAACCTAGGGTAGCCACTTCAGTGTTCATTGAATATTTGTATTAATCTTCTCTTTGTGCCTATATACATGAATTGATGTGGATGATCTTTTTTTTTTCTTTCGTTTTTTTACCGAGGTGATAGCTAAAACTTGTGGCAGTACTTCTTCCAGTAAATTAAAGTGCTGTTTCAGCAGACTTGAAGATTACACACTTTTAGTGACCACAATCAACTGTAGCTTCATAACATCTTTTGCACATAGTAGTTGTACCTACCACATCTACAAAGTATATGGTCCACTCAGGTGGACCATTTACACGCAATATATGGTAATACACAGGAGATTACCGTACTGCCTATTCATACACTGTACCGTTCATCAGTTGAACGTTGTGTGTTAGGATGCATCGGTAATGAAACAGACGGGAAATAATCCTTTTTTTTCTACATTTTGCAATCTTCAAAACAACAAAGTCGGTAATTATTATCAAAGTATATGACTTTAGGGATCACATAAATGAAAGTTTTTTTGCATTTGCTGGTAAATTTAGAGAGAAATCGGCCGACAAAAATTGTTTATGTTTTGGATAATGCAGCAGGCAGAAGAGGTTGATCTCCACACAATGCTACTGTAATGTACCTAAGTGTGGTACCTACCAATCTCTACTCCTATACCGCCAAGGCCGCTCAAGAAAACATTGGAATCTGCCATCTGTTTCATGGCGCTGTCACCGAGCACATACCGCTGCCGGCTAGAGGGTAAAAGAACACAGGAAATAAGCACGAAAGAATATGAATATTCTGTTATTGATTTTGCAATTTATAATTCATTATTACTTTTTGTAATTGTTTTAGTATCCTATGACCAAGGTTATAATAGTGTAAAGCGCTAGAGATTACATTTGATCATATTTATCTGGCACTCTACTATTAATTGAGCATATTACAATTATTATTATTGAAATTAATATTATTAGTTTCATTAATTTGTTGGTACCATTATTATTATCATTATCATTATCATTATCATTATCACTATCTGTATGGTTATAATAATTATTAGGCATTCTCTTCGAAGACGTGCCCACGACTTGGTATGCATGACTAAAATAACCCATATTCGATGCAATTTGTATCACGCATCGGTTCTTTTAGTCAGTCATGCAACTCGTGGGCACGTCTTCGAAGAGAATGCCAATTATTACTATTATTATTAATAATTATTATTACCTGTACAGACTGTCATCAATGTCATTGATCTTGATTGTCTATCTCGCTGTGAGGCTGATTACCTTCTACTCAAACCAGAACTTGAAGGGCACACTAGGTATAGTACTAGGTAGCTCGTAGAAGAAGCTCAGTTTTTCAATGTACCTAGATCTAGAACTGAAACAAATAAGGATAAGACTTAATTTACTAAAACTTGTAAAAGTCTAAATCATAAAATGTCATTTAAAAATGAGCTAGTAAAAAAAAGTAGATCATACTCGAGTCATAGATTAGATGCATACCGTCCATCTTCCAAAATATGTTGCAACGGAAATGGCCTGGGCTGACAGTACAGTCAATGTAAAAGAGACCTGAAAACAACAGATTTCTCGTTTAGATGCATGCATGACGATGATTACGAAATGCGGGGGATTCCCAAGCCTAGCCTTGCAGCTGTATGGAGGGCAAACTCCAACGATGCAGTACCCGTGCCCAGCCCGTGACATGCCCATGCGAGCTCGCTTGCTTTGCATCCTAGCCTGCTGCGGTGGAAAAGCATCCGACATTCGCATTTTCACGACGAATATGCCAACTAAAACACTCATTGATTCAGAATCACAACTAATTTACAGTTTTAAATATTTCCTCTAACATGACCATATTATTTAATTAATGAAAATGATACTAAATAACCTAAATATAAGATAAAAGGCAACTTACTGAATGATTTCGCAAGATCGTCTTCGTGGGAAAATCCCTGCTTGTGACACACCTCTTGGAAGATAGAGTATACGGACACTATCACATCTACTTCAATGGATCTGCGGTACTTATGTCAGCATTGCATGAACAATTATACACAATTGTTATCCTTGGATTTCCCATCACATATCATTGAAAGGCCACACCCCCCCCCCCCCCCCCCCCTGATGAGCTCTTATTAGATCATTTATTGTGGTTGCCAAGCTTACACAAATTATTTTTAAAAATTTGACTTCGAATCAATGCCTTGTACACTTGCCCTATACACAGACAAGCAGAGACATGTGAAATGACTCTGAATATCAGGCCTAAGCTTTGCTGGGGGGGGGGGGGGGGGGGGGGGGGGGGGGTACGTTTGGAGCGTACACCCCCCCCCAAAAAAAAAAAATTCAGAAAGGTCTGCTTTTATCGGTCTCCATACTCTCTACCATCTATACCAGTGGTGCCCCGGCCCACCCCCTACCAGTGGTCTCAGGTCACGTTTGGTCCGTTCCCGTTTTTGTAAATTATGCACCCCCCCCCCATAGCGTACCCGGGGGGGGGGGGTTCAACCCCCCCCCCCCCGGTCTTTGCCGAATATCTCTTGATGCCCGAAATGATATGTTTGTTATGGTTTAGTCTGAAAATAGCACGATTTGCCCGATTATGGCGTTATATACATTCCGATTATGACTTAATAATTCAAGGGCGTCGATTTCTTTTCGCCATTGGGGGGGGGGGGGGGATGATTCGTCATTTTGACCATCTCTGGCGAGGGAGCGAAGCGACAACCCAGCAGCATGCCGGGTTTTTATGCTGTGGGGGGGGGGGGGGGGGGGGGGGGGCAAAGCTTTGAATTCAGCTGTTTAGAAATTGGAAGATTATTAAGTGCACATTGCAAGCATCATGTTATGAGCTGGCTTTGTCCATATGAACTTTAGCCTGATAGATACATATATTGCAAGCATTCTGATGGAACCCTGAATAGCATCAGTCATGGGATACCTACTTGGGAAGCTTATTGGGGGTCCAGGGGGCGGAGCCCCCGGAAGCTTTGGGATTTGTAATATCCAGATATAAAGATGTTGTCTATATGCAAATATAGAGTTAACTATTCTTTAGTTAATTGGCTTTTTGAATTAGCTGTTTAGAGATTGGAATATTATTAAGTGCACATTGCAAGCATCATGTTATGATGAGGGCACTCTCCAAGTATGGATGAATTTTAGCCTGATAGATAAATACTGTCGATTGCAATCATCCTGATTGAACCCTAAATAGAATAAGTCAAGGGATACCCATATTGGACAACTTATTGGGGGTCCAGGGGGCGAAGCCCCGGAAGCTTTGGGATTTGTAATATCCAGAAATACAATTAAACTATTGAATAGTTAGCTCAATTTTAGTGAGCGAAGGCGCAACGCACAGTGGGCTAGGATCGCCTGAAAGTTTGCCAAGAGAGAAGTCCTGAATAAAACTATTTAATGAGTACTGGCTACTGGGTCAAATAACCTTAATGGGGGTTCCAGGGGCGCAGCCCCGAAGATTTTGGATTTGGGCAGTTTAGCATTATTTTGGATTTTGGGCAGTTTAGCATTATCAAAAAGTGGTTTAAAGAAGACTATAGTAACAACATCCATTCATGAGAGGGGGCAATGCTCCATAATTTTAATGTTATTATATATTTTTGAACCCCAAATATTGGGGGGGGGATGATAATACAGGCCACCCCCCCCCCCCACCTGAAATATGGGGGGGGGGGGGGGTATATCCCCCCCATCCCCCCGTGATCGACGCCTCTGTAATAATTACCCTAAAGACATGACTTTGCACAAATTAGTATGGTTTTGCCCGGATTATGACATGGTTTTGCCGAAATAAATCACGGTTTTGCCCGAAATTGAGATGATTTCGCCCGAATTGAGGTGCTTTTTGCCTGAATATGGCCAATTGTTTTAAACTCCTAGGGCTGCAGCCCCCCCCCCACCCCTCCCGCTCCAGCCTCCCACGCCTATGCCTATATGACCCTTCATTATTATGTATAGAAAACTGTTGTGTGGTGTGGAAATAAATATTTTGGAGGTGCCATCCATCCACATTTTATTTGAAAGTGGTTTATTGAATAAGTATAAATATAGCACCTATAAAGACAGTTGAATATTGTGTACAATGGTGCAGAAAGATTTGTCTTGGTTGGTTGGTTTGTTGGTTGGTTGTTGGTTTGGTTGGTTGGTTGGTTGTTGTTTGTTTGTTTTTGGGTTTTAACTTTGTTGACAGTGGATCATTTAACTCTGTTCGAACACTTCAATCGTAAATAATTTTTTAACGAAAGGAAAAACAACGAAACCTGTCCCATGCTTTACTGTTAATAACAAGGTATGAGGGAACCGCTAGAATTCCAATTGGATTTTGAGGACGTGGACAATGTTAGTCCGATGTTTGTTGTTGTTTTTATTGATATATTTGTCTTCAAAAACAGTATTTTTTATAATCCTTTCAAAGTGAGGATTTAATGATACCCTTTTTCATTTCATTGTACATTTAAGGTGTAATTTTGCCATCAAAGTTTTGGGGCTCCTAACATTTTTTCTTTCGTATTTTGGGCTATTTAAAGAATTCCTATATAATATTAAAGTGAAATTGCAACCTCGTACAACTACAAGCAATTATTTATCTCGCATCTCAAAACAAAGCAATTCTTATATCATATTATGGTTCTAAAGTGTGAAAAGTCATTTTCATTCCTTTCTGTCACGTTTTAAAATATCCATAGGATGCTATGGCAACAGGTTAAAAACTTTAAATTTCATTTTATAATTGTTCCATTTGAGTACTTCCTCATTCGTGATTTTTGTTGACAAGAAAGTCTCTATGTATTGATTTCAGTATTTTCATTGCTTTGATCAACCCGCATGACATTTCTTCAAGCCCCGAAAGTATGGGGAACCCTAACAATTTGATGACAAAATAATTCACTTAAAGGGACAGTCCCTCTTTTACAAAACGTCTGATCAGTTTCCAGTTGACGGATGGGGGTGAATGTAACACACACCAAAAAAATCAGATCGAACAGCCCTGTAATTTGGATTCTACGAATGAAAAACGAATGTGTCCCTCCATCAAACTATATATCGGTCAATAAAGGAGTTTAACTGCATTGATTTAGCATAATATTACAACAATATTGTACTTATTCTTGTAGAGGTATTTTGAAGCCGACATTTAATTGTAAAGGTATGTCACGGAAAAAGATCTCAAACATGAAGAATATATGACATGTAGTCAGTTTAAGTTAGGTTTGGTTATTTTTTTAGTATTCGTTCATGCCATTGTTATGTGTGCGCGGGTCACGTAGCTAGCGCGGGTCACGTAGGGGTCACGCATAGCGTTGTGGTACTCCGTGGAATCCGTAGACGAACTTTATCACCGGGTGAATACACGTATAATGCACAATTAACCGTTGGACGATGGTTTATTAGTTTTAGGTCTATAACTCCACGAAAAAGAGATTTCAAGCCCTAATTTTTTCAGGCATGCTTTTGAATGACATTTTCTTTCATATAAGACAATAACCTTGCAACTTTTAAAATTTGGCTTGCAAAAGAGGAACTTTTCCTTTAAGCTATATCATTTCTCTGGCGTATACCCCCATTATACGCCGTGTTTCAGGCCGTAAAACCGAATGATACAAGTCTGCGTTTTTGGTGTCGGAAAAGTGCATAAAGTGCGTATGAACACCGCATTTCCTCTATTGAAACGCATTTGTTTCTAAAATAGTGTATTGTGTAAAGTAGGTGTAAAGTGGCGTAAAGACTCTCTATCCTACACATCGGACCCCCGAACCGCATATTTGTATTCACATGCGTTTATATGGCGTAACCGTATTTTTAAAATACATGTAATTTGCGTAATTTGTGCGTTTTTTTGGCTCTAGCCCCCCCCCCCCCCACCCCCTCTCTCTCCTTGTCTCCCTCCCTCTCTCTCTCTCTCTCGGTTAGCCTACGCCCTCTCTTTCGACATTATATCATCAAATACAAACTCAACCATATAAACATATTATCATTACAAGGTAGAACGACTATTTGTTATAACAATTAATGTTTGAAAATAGAATCTTTTTATTCTTTAATAAAAACAATCAAAACAATTAAAATAACATAATACTTTCATTATACACAATAATTATGTAACACAATTATACAAAAATACACATTTTTATCAGATAAGATATTGATTTTAAACTTTTGATCACAAAATCACAATATCTTATGAATTACCAATACATATGAACTTTCATACTAAAAACTTTTGAGCGTTTATCTAGTACATTGATGAGTTTTGAAAAGCAAACATAACAAAATGGAAATCCTTTTAATTTACATTTTGAGAAGAAAATAAGCAGGGAAATTGAATTCATTAGAACAACCACAACAATATGCCTTAATCCCAGTTGGTGAAATCTGACAACTCACATTGGACTGCATTCAGATTTGAGTGAGTCATCTGATATGTTTTACGACAAAATGCAACATATTACAGGTCAATTTTTTGTACTTGAAATAAATATGCGTAATACAGTTTAATTTCTTATTCACTTAATCATTATGTCATTTATTTTGAGATAACAATTTGTTCTGCATGACTGACATTTCAGAGTCGCTATAATAAATCATATAAGAGTTTGAAATGATGCTACTTATAATAAGTTTGATAATACGTGCATTTTCTTTTTTTAATATTCATTAAATCCTAATTCGAAAACGATGAATACATCATTGTACAGAAGCAATCGACTTTAGTATCACACGAACCCCATCAGACATGCCAAAAACTAACTTTTTTCCTGCTCTTACTCTAATGTTAATTTGTTTTATATCTGAATATTCCTTAAGAGATTATAGTTCAGAGGAATGATACATAAACTCATACACGTAAAATACAAATATAACAAAACAGTTGGTGATCTGAAATAAGTTAGTTTACAATCAAATTAAAATAAGTAGTACATACAGTAAGAACTAACATCTATAATTCAATAATATGTTGGCAGATTATAAAAAACAGTAGCCATGAAATTTAAATAAATTCATAGGAATGAGGAGGGCGATTAGACCCAAAATCAATACGATATTGCAACTATGAAGTACAACAGATTGAAAACAATGTGCTACAGAATAGGAAATTAAAGGGAGTAGAGAGACAGGAAGGAGAAGAGGAGAGAAGGAGTCATAATGGCATTAAAAATTGAAAATATCATAATACATTCAACGACGTGTGAACTAGAAACAACATTATAAACGGGCCATCATTATTGACCTAAGATTGAAATATAAATGTCAGAATGAAAATGTATTGAGCACGGCAAGGGATATAAAAAAAGACAACAGGAGATAAGTTTCGCAACAAAACATAAAGCATTTTGTTATTCGCATAAATATGAGTATTAAATATGTCAAGAAGGACTTAAATATGGTAAACTTACTACCGTATTCAAAAGCAAATATATTCCTGAATATAATAATAAGTTCTGGCATTGTACTTGCATATCAATCATCATATCATGTGAAACTGCAGTCTCAGCCTTTGAGACTGTTGTGTTTTTTGTTGTTGCAATGCTAGAGATGGTAGTTGCATTGTGTTTTATGCTGCGAAATAGCAACAGTCTTCTCGTGAAAGATTGGCTTTAGAAAGATTTTGACTATCATGAGGCAAAGGACAAATATATGTCTAAAGTTTAATGTAACTGTATCCATGTTGCATCATTATCATAATTCTTTCATTTTCTAACAATCAAAGATAAGTACATTTCTCTATCATTTCAGTAATTTACATGATATAAGTTGGAATATAGAACTATAAACACCTCTTTAAAACAAGAAATTGTACATTTTATACATAAACAATTTATTTTGAACTATGAATCACTCAGTGACAATCATTGATATTGATACAATTGTATTAAACAGTGTTATCTTGCTACGCATCACACACTCAATGAATGCAATCACTACATGAAATTCTTCTATTAGTAGTAGCTTTAACGCAAAGTTAACAGAACCTTTCTGATGCTCACGTTAAGTCATATTCAGAGCTTGATTGATCGATTTATTCATTAACAGTTTAATATTCCAATAGGGTAGCTATTTCAATTTAATTATTAAACTGATCTGCCAAGGGGCCCTGATAAGTGAAATACATGTACATGTACAGTATATGCACATCTTCTTTATCACAGCAAATCATGTTATGATATAAGTATTTTGGCGGGGAAGAAGAATTTAAATCATTTGTGAGTATAGTGTGATATAACATGCACAGATCCGACTAAGTCTGTCACCTCTCCCTAGTCTCCATAGTTTCTCGTCCACTCAGACACCATACAATATGAGCATGGCTTCGCAATCACAGCATTGAATCGTGTTGTGATATATTGTTCGCTTTAAACAGCGATGAGGATGAATTTCAATCATTTGTGAGTATAGCGTGATATAACACACAGATCTGAACATTTTGAAACCCCTAGCAATGGTTTCCATGGTAACCCCTCCACTCAGACATCATAAGTATAATATGAGCAGGGCTTCGTAATCACAGCAAATCATGATGTGATATAGTTCACTCTTTAAAGCCCAATACCAGTTTTTGGGAAAGTAGCCGAAAACATCTATATTGATCAATATTGTTGAATAAGTATCTAAATAGGGCTTGTGTGGTAAAATCCGAACCTAAGCATCGTTAACTACAGAAATATCGGAAGAAATCCAATACCCGCCCTTGAAATTTATAAATCCACTGCCCGTTCGCACCTTTAACAGTGGTAAGGGTGAATTATAATCAGTAGTGAGTATAATGTGCTATAACATGCACAGATCTGACTCCCCTAGCATCAGTTTCCATGGCAACCCCTCCACTCAGACTCCAAAGAAATACCTGACGGGAGGCACCATCTTCGGCTCCTCAACGCCGTCTTCCTCATCGTCGTCTTCCTCATCGTCCAGCTGTTCGAAGCTGATCGTAAGGTCAATGTACTTTACTCCATTGCCTGGCTTGATCAGGTCAATCATCCTGTTAGGGGTTAAAAGGTCAAAAGTCAAAGATCACAAATCTTCAAAAAGGCACAACTGAAATAATGACATCTAGCTGTTCAAATCTGATAGTAAGTTCAATGTACTTTACTCCTTTGCCTGACTAGATCAGGTCAATCATCCTGTTTGGGGTTAAAAGGTCAAAATATAAAAAAATATTCAGAAATTAAAGATAATCATAACAATTTTGTTTAAAAGGCAAAACACAAATATGAACATCAACAAACATCAGCTCCTCGAAGCCATCTTCCTCATCGTCCAGCTGCTCAAAGCTGATTGTAATGTCAATGTACTTTACTCCATTGCCTGGCTTGATCAGGTCAATCATCCTGTTAGGGGTTAAAAGGTGACAGGTCAAATTATAACACTTTGCAGTTACATAGTCGCAGTATTTTGTTAAAAACTGATTGTAAGGTCAGTGTTCTTTACTCCTGTACCTGGCATGATCAAGTCAATCATTATGTAAGGAGTTAAAAGGTCAACAGTCAAAAGTTATTCAGAAGTTTAAAAATATATCAAGTTTTTGAAAAGGAAAAAACTCAAATGATGAACACATACAGTGTAGCTGTTAATTCCATTTGTTCATGTATAAAAGTACATGGCACGTGACTGTGGGCGGCGTGAAGTAGTACATCTACATGTACATGTAGCTCTACAATGACAGTTGGAGTCATACTTCTATGACTAAAGCGTGAGTGTCATTCTGATTAAATTAACCTTGGGCAACTTACTTCTGTTTTAGTCTCTCCGGGTGGCCTGCATTATGGGAAGGTAGATCCACTCCGTACCAATTGCTACCATGGAAATGTCTAGGTCATATTTGGTCTGCAAAAAGAAAGAGAGAGAGAGAGAGGGAAGTTGAGGGAAACTATATTAGAAAAATATGCTGAAAAATCAAAAGATGTGAAAGATAAGCTTTCAGTTGTAAGAGTCAACTAAGTAAACAAGCAAACAATCAATCAAACAATTGATCCATTTTTCTTGCTTCGCTCTGATAGATACAACATGCTCGTGTGTTGTTGTTGATTTTAGTAATTACACTCGTTAGCCAATCCTTGTATGTTAAATGTTTGCAGCTATTTTGTTCTCTTGCCTCTTAATATATACACAATATTGTGTATTGTTCACTTTTGCGTTATACATGTACTCTATTGAGTGCAAGACATAAAGCTTTAGTATGTCTCTGCTGAAAGCAAATTTCTGATGTGTTTGAGAATAAATGTAGGTGCATAATTCTGTACCTCATTGCATACAGACATACTGACTTTTGACAAAACACAACCATACAAAAAAAAATAACTTTAAAGGACAATGAAATCCAGACCATTGTTGTATGCACTATAAGACACTAAATATAATGAATAGTCTCTGAAAATTTGAGCACAATCGGTCAAGAAATGAGAAAACTATGTCTCTTTGAAAGAGCCATGTATTTCTTCGAGTGACTCAAATTGGCAACGCACTCTGGCAAAGTTGTGGACAACTCCCCATACATTTTGTACACAAAATTTCAGTTTTTGTTTAAATTTTCTAAAAATTTATGTTTACCCTTCGTTCGAGTTCAACATATGTCTTGTAGAATGCTTTTATACATAACATATCATGAGTTGGGAGAATGGAAAAAATGTGACTATGAAGAAAACTGTAAAAATGGGAACATTTGTGTATACAAAACATATGGGGAGTTGTCCACACACTTATCAGAGTGCGTTGCAATTTGAGTTCCCCATATGAATAAATGGACATCTTCAAAGAGCCGTAGTTTTCTTGTTTCTTACCCGATTATGCTCTTAACTTTCAGAGATTATTCTTCTTAATCTCTTCAAGACTATAAAAGCAACATTTTGCTTGGGTTTCATTGCCCTTTAAAATATTTGTTAACCCATTCAGGACTGGTTCTGAAATTACTTGGGCTAGGGTCTATGGAGAATGCAATGTACATGTTACAGCCAAATCAGTCAATCCTGAATGAGTTAAAGTATGCTAGCATTTTTAAGAATTCATACATAATAATAATAATAATATAGAGCACTTATAATGCGCCATGAATCTAGTAAACTATTCTCAGGCACAAATAGAAATGAAAAGGAAAGGAAAGGAGAGAGAAATAGAAATATAGTCATCAAATGCTAATTTAAACAAAATTGTCTTTATGCCTATTTTAAAAGACTCAATTGATGTTACATTTCTTACATTAACTGGCAAAGAATTCCATAATGTTGGTGCTGAATACAGAAAGGACTTTTCACCTGCCAACGATTGAACTTTTGGTACTGATAACATATTACAATTCAGGGAGCGAAGATTTCTATTTGGTACAATTATACACTAACCAAATCTAATACATATTGAGGAGAACGACCATTGAGAGCTTTCCATGTCATAATAAGTATTTCATACATGTACATCATTGCACACAGACACACTTTCTTTTGACAAACATACTTGTAAACAAACAAACAGACGATCAAAAACAAACTACCTTGAAGAATTTGTTGAAGTCCGCCAGCTTGAAGTCTGCGCTGCCCTTCACGTCCCACCGATCCCACTCTGTGTAGGACACGCCCTCTTTCAGCGTCGTGGTAAGGGCCCTGGCGGGACTCGAGAAATTGACCATGGGCAGGGCCAGGTTGAGGAAACAGTTGTTGTAGTCCTCCAGCTTGAGCTGCCCTTGATGTACTTGATCATCTCAATTGTGGACTGAAATAGGATAAAAACAAACATTTTAGAGTTATTATTTATTGTTTTCATATTGCGCTTATTAGAATTTATTTATTTTATTATCATTATCCTAAAAGGAAACAGTTGTTGTAGTCCTCCTGCTTAGAGCTACCCTTGATGTACTTGATCATCTCAATCGTGGACTGAAATAAAACAAATTAACAGAAATAACATTCTTGATAATAAGCAAGGAGTATATTAATCATGAGGAAACAGTTTTTGTAATCCTTAAGCTCGGAGGTCCCTTTGATATATTAGTACTTAATCATGGACTGAAATTAACCCTAACCAGGCCGGGGGGGGGGGGGGGGGTAAGTGGAATCCACCCCCCCTCGACTTTCGCGCGATAATTCCGCAACGCACGCAGGTATTGCGCAACTTTTGAGACCAAATTTGCGACGACTGGGTATACCGTTCTAAAGTCACGTGACCTTTTGTAAGTGAGCATCGGCCCGAAAATCGCTAAATTTTGTGATTTGTGTACAAATCCCTATGGAAATTGATTTTTTTTCCTAGAATAGACAAAACCTTCATTATTTTTCATTTTAATCACTGCAATCATTAATTTTGGGCTAAAAATTGTTGGATAATGGTCAATAATTTATTCCATTAAAAAAAAACACAATAAAAAACAAAAGTAAAAAACAAAGAAATACATCAGAAATTCCAAAACAAAGAAATACATAAGGAAATTTTGACTGTCGCAATTTTTAATGTTCAAAACTGTTAATTAAGTCATAAAGAACATTCATGCACAAAATTAGCATAATCTGAGCAATATTTAGTGATTTACAGACAAAAAGGGGATTTCTGCATAAATTTGCATAATTAATTAAAAATGGATTATTTTCAAAAAAATAACAATGCAATCTTGTAGATTATGTTGCAAGCTATCTGCGTGCCAAATTTTGTGGAGGCCGCGCGTTCGACGGCCGAGATCTCAGGGGGGGTGGAATCCACCCCCCTCCCGGCCAGAGCATAGCCAAAATAACCCGGCCTAGTTAGGGTTAAACAAAAACAAAAACATTGAGTCATTCTAAAACAAAACAGTTGATTGTAGTCCTCGAGCTTGGACGTCCCCTTGATCTCAATCATGGGCTGAAATAAACAATTTAACCTGTTCACTACTAGACTTTACAATCCAATAGAATTAATACCGGGCGCACCCAGTTCCTGTAGGCTATCGGTTAATCACATTTTCCCAATAATTATCATTTCGCTTCTCAAATAACCCAAGCACAAACCACCACATACTTGCAACAAAATACCCAAATTGATGAGAGGGTTTGCAATATCCAAAAGAAAGAAAACAAAAGAAAATAAAGGATATAACCCCCAAAAATTCAGAGTCATGGTAACAGGAAATAGTTGAATTTAGGGTTCCCTCGATGTACATTGTACTTGATCATCACAACCATGGACTCTTAACAATAACATTTATAATCAAGGTGAAGAGGGACTTCACAATTTATAAATATATAAAACTAAATCACTTGATCAAAAATAAGAGCAACCACTATTAAGGCTACACTGTGTCAGTAAAAATGAAAGCCTTTATTATGTGAATGATATCAATGCCCATGAGCGCCTTGGAAGGAAAACTCACCATGGAGTTGAGATGGTGCACACAATGCATGCAAACTGGCATTGTACCCAATTTTATGTATTTATTAATTGATTTATTCGTGTATTCATACTCCACTCATGGGATGGCTTGCCCTTGTCAGCTACAAGCTGTATTTCAATGAGGTCCAAGTCCTATGATTGGGGTCATAATAGTGTAAAACTCGTAGAGATGATATTGTATCACGTTTAATAGGCACTAGTTAAATCAAACATTATTATTATTATCTTAGTATTGTTATTTAAATGGAGCGAAGCAAATTTGACTCACCAGTCCTGCTACTGCAGCTGTTGTTGTGGCGATGGCGGGGAGGATCTTTCCTGCGATCAGCTTGGTCTTGAAACGATC
>JBAMJV010006406.1:65000-116026 GCA_037951105.1 Echinarachnius parma | reverse complement strand
AATAATAATAATGATAATAATAATAATAATAATAATAATAATAATGATAATAATTAATAGATATATAAATTATTGTTTCCAAATAATTTTTTGTTAAAAAAAACAAACAAAAACATTGTACGCTTTGCTTATCTGTAAAGTGTATGAATTTGTATTGCATTGGTTCGTTATTCATTCTTTTTGGCTTCGTTGTTCTGGCTTTAATTTTCTAGCTTCAGCAGAATGTGTTTCAGTGTGGGGGTAGTTTTGTTCGTTAATTCTAGGCATCATCCCCTTTTCCCATTCTGTACTTCATAGGTAGTTCAGATAATTTTCAGTGTTGATAGGCATGAAAATATTTGCATGAAATAGTAATCTTTGAAACATATACTGTATAAGCCTGACGTGTATACGACGAAGAAATACATTTCTTAATTTTAAAGACGCAAACTTAAATCCAAAGGGTTTGCCACTTTCCCCAGTTCCGCTTGGATTAGAAAATAAAATAGATTTAATCCTTTGGACCTAAAAATACATTGGTAGATATCCAACAGGCATATTGTCACAACAATTCAAGTCCGCCATAGGTACAAAATAAATCATTTAGAGTTAAAGAGAAATGAATCCTAGAATTCAAGGGAGTAATAATTGTTACAACACAAACTATACTTTTCACTACCTTGCAACAGGTGATGCCCTTGCCAGTCAATTCGGAACGTCGACCAGTCGATCACGGGGAACACGTCGTACCTGGCGAGAGGAGGCTCTCAAGATCTAGCAGCCACATCACCATCACCAGCTCTACGGGAACCAACGGATACCCCACTCGTGCGAGGCAGGGAGATCTAGCTACTCAATCTGCAGTCAGCATCTCATTCTCACTGCCAGGTAAGGAGGGTAGTGGTGTGGTGGTGGTGATGATGATGATGATGATGATGATGATGATGATGACGATGATGATGATGATGATGATAGATGATGATGATGTGGCTGCTTATGTTGATGATGATAGTATTAAAGATTACTGAACAAATATAGTTGATGAATACATTAATGCATGAATGGATAAATAAATCAATTAATCAATAAATGTTTATTTGAATTTTATATTCAACTTATACAACAGTAATAGCTAGAGAAAAAGAAAAAGCCACAAAAGCTATAGTCAAAAAAATCCACCTCGTTATTAGGAGTGTCCTTTTAATATTATGACGTCATACTATTTATATTTCTCTGAATAAGCGAGTGAAACAACAAACGGAAGAGAAGGACACAAGCTACTAAAATACTACTAATATTAACTAACCACTAATACTACTAACTATACTACTACTACTACTACTACTACTACTACTTACTACTACTACTACTGCTGCTGCTGCTGCTGCTGCTGCTGCTGCTACTACTACTACTACTACTACTACTACTACTACTACTACTACTACTTCTCACTGCTACTACTACTACTACTACTACTACTTCTACTACTACTACTACTACTACTACTACTACTACTACTACTACTACTACTACTACTACTACTACTACTACTACTACTACTACTTCTACTACTACTACTACTTCTCACTGCTACTACTACTACTACTACTTCTACTACTACTACTAATACTACTACTACTACTACTACTACTACTACTACTACTACTACTACTACTACTACTACTACTACTACTACTACTACTACTTCTCACTGCTACTATCACTACTACTACTACTACTGCCGCTGCTGATATACTACGACTTCTACTTCTTCTTTTCTTTTCTTCTTCTTTTTCCTTTTTCTTATTCTACACTCTTCTGTTCACCAACTAGAAGCAAAGCATTTACACAAGAAGTTCTTTCTATCAAGATTTTAACCTTCGCTAGTTTATCCCCCATTTCACATTCTATGATGCCATGATTCATGAATAATGCCATGAATGCTTTTGACATAGAGGGGTCTAGAATTACCGATGTTCATTTTGTATCAATTTCTTCCATCAACAGGAGTTCCTGCTACAGCCGAGGAACTGCCTATTGAGATCAAGGCTCCATCTCTGACCCATGGCGTGGATGATGTGGAGGAGGAGAAGGAGATTAAGATCGAGGAGGAGGAGGATGTAGTTGGATGGGAGAAGGGAGAGGTGGTGGAAGGAGTGAAGGAGGAGGAGGTGCTTGCAGATGAAGAGGCCCAGATGGAGCAGCTTCACATCAAAGACCAGGCTACCATCGGCGACATCTTCGAGCACGTCATGGAGCAAGACCACGGGGATGCCGAGGAGATCGTGAAGAAGGAGACCAACAATGACGGGGCTTATGTCGATGACATCTTCAAACAAGTCATGGTGATTGCGATGGAGGGGGAAGACGTGGATGTGCAGGGTGCGCCCGAGGTGGAGGCCAGTCTTCGGGTCGATTACGGAGTGGAAGATGATCTCGCCGATGATGACCAGTTTGACGACGAAGACGAGGACGACGAACGCACTCTGACTGCAGTCAGCTGCCATGTCAAAAGTTCAAGTAATTTCAAGTTTCTTTTCTGATTTTAAAAGAAATTAAAAAAT
Source organism: Echinarachnius parma (assembly GCA_037951105.1). Taxonomy (NCBI): domain Eukaryota; kingdom Metazoa; phylum Echinodermata; class Echinoidea; order Clypeasteroida; family Echinarachniidae; genus Echinarachnius; species Echinarachnius parma. The sequence goes on along the minus strand of JBAMJV010006406.1, from coordinate 113,483 downwards.
CCAAATATTAAAATACAATAGGGCAATCTTCTCTAGAAAAGGGTAACATTCAATTAGTAAAGGATTACTTTGATACAGAAAAGCTCTTTATTGAACAAACTAAATGAGACAAAGAACAAAAATATACCCAAAATCGAATTCTTAAAGGACGTAATCATACCAATTTTTTTCTCTAATCGTTTTTAATCGATTTATAACAATTTTTTAAAAGACAATTTTATTTTATATTTTTCTTGTAATGAATGATATGTAAGCCAATTCAGTTTATCCCACCTTTCTTTCTATATAAACTATTTTAACAATATTTTTTCACTTGTATAGAGGCAGTATATAATTATCTGAGGTGATTACAAAAATTAATAGCAACACAATGTTTTATTTATTAACGCAGTGGAGAGTGTAGACAACCTTAGTCTCTCTTCGACATCGCCCATCCAATTCAGCATCGAGTCCGAGTCCGAGTCCGACTACGAGCCAGACAACGAGTCAATGATCAACTGCTCGGAGAGCTTCGTCCACTACCAAAGCAGTCGTGACGATGACCCTGCAAACAACGAAATCGATGTCGATGTCGATGGTGACCCTCTAGTCTATATCGATTCAGACGAGGACATCGCATTCAACCCCACCACCAATTACGATGATGGCGTCAATGTCGGGGGCGTTCTGGGAATCAGGAAGTGGATTGCGGATGTCGAGATGGAGACGTTCAAGGATGAAGATGAGGATGATGATGAGGACGAGGAGAAGGAGTTGAGCGGGTGGAGGAGGGGCTTGCCGGTAAGTTTTGTTATCTTTTGGCTGATAATAACAACAACAAGAACAATACCTAACTGATAATGATGATGATGATGATAATGATGATGATAATAATAATAGTGATATTAATAATAATAATAATGATAATAATAATAATAATAATAATAATAATAATAATAATGTTGATGATGATGATAATTAGGATGACAAGTATATCGATCAAAACAGTGTTATAATTAATAACAAAAAATACAACAACACAAATAAAGAACTTGCCCGTTAGTCATAAAATGTGGATGTTACTAAATATAACATTGTACTCTCTTATCGCCCTTTCTTAATTTTCTCTTTCTATTTCCGCCACTCTCTTGTCATATCAAAGGCGGAAGGTCACAGATCATTTGGGGACATCGCAGACGAGATCGATTACGTGACGATGTACGAGAGGGCGAGGCCAAAGGCCGGCCACGAGCGGAGAGCATTCCGTAATGCCTGGATGGAGAAGACGGGCATCCGCATCAGATTTCCGGCGCCATACGACATCGAGTTCTAAGGAAGGGCTCGATGTCGGGTGGGGTTGGGGTGATACGGGGCTTGATCCATGGGTAAAGGTGAATGCTGATGCCTTATGATCATAATTATTATCATAATCTATAACCTCTTGTTATAACCGCTATATCTTTTCAATTCAATTCAATATTGAATTGATTTCATAAACTTATGATTAAAAAGTTAGTATCATAGAGTTGTGTAGTTTTCCAACATACAGCTCTATGGTTATATTCGATGGTATGAAATCTTCATCAGCAGCATGAACATCATTATCATCATCATCATTACAATTAATATACGGAGGGACTTCAGGACGATGATGATGATGATGATGATGATGATGATGATGATGATGATGATGATGATAGTGATAATATCTATATTCGTGATTGTTTTGCTTCTGATGGCGACCATGATGACAAGTTTTAAAAGAGACTGGAAGAACCATCTAGAAATATGGGAGAACTACTACTATGTGACTTGTTTTTCAGATATTTGATTTGATTTGACCTGAATGTACTCGATTTGATTAATTAATTTAGTATTGTTCTGATTAGTTTTGTTTTAATTTGTTCTAAAGGTGAATAAAGCGATGCACAAGAATGTCACAAACAGAGCATAGCCCTTCAAAAGAGACTTTGGAAGGATCATCTTAAGATCGGAGAGAACTACTACTACATTGCCTTAGTCTATCACAACATCGGATGCAAGGACAGGGGTCGCAGGTGGAGAGAACTACAGTACATGGCCTAAGTCTATCACAACATCGGATGCAAGGACAGGGGTCGCAGGTGGAGAGAACTACAGTACATGGCCTAAGTCTATCACAACATCGGATGCAAGGACAGGGCTGGCAGATGTGCAATACAGGCACTCAACAGCATAGAAAGGTGAGAGGAAGTTTTAAAAAATATAGAAATAATAATGACGACAAATTTTAATATGTGCTCGAATCTGCCCCAAAATACCTGTGGTGCAAATCATGTTCATTTAAGTTATCATTATAACCCCTGCTTAGTCTTGGTCACAGTTTCAACAAACCAGATTGTCTCATGCACCTTCTTAACTCCCTGGGGAGCATTACTACCATTCAAATTCAACAGCTAAAATTGCAACAAAATGCAGATAGAGATACAAATTGTCACATTATTTCCCACTGCTAGCATACATGTACTTTTATGAATCATTATGTGTACATTTATTTTCAGACTCTGCACCCAGCCGTGCCCCACGCTCATCGGCTTAACAATATTCTTTGACACCGAGTATTGTTGCGGCGAAAGAGATTCAACGAATGACGAGGCATTTTCTCTTGGGCTGATAGCAAAGGCCTGGAAGGTCCAGGAACGGCTGCAGACGCACAAGCACTTGCGCTTACTTGCACTCACTTTCTACAGTCACTGCTACAGGGCATTGGCCACTCTCATAAGAGCATACAGAGACAGGAAAGCATACGCTGCAGTCGAGGTTGAGAATTTGAGAAAGATGATTGGACGCAAGATGGAGATTGTGTCAACGAGCCAGCAGGAATGGAGTGAGGAAGCTCATCAGCTTATGAAGAATTGGTCATCATACGAATCTACTAATTAGATGATAATGTCAATCCGTTGACTGCTAAATACTGAAATAAAAAGCTGCAATACAAGGAAATAAATGCTTATGCTGCAGAGTTGGACAACTGGAATTAAATTATTGCTCACAAATGGACGCTATTTCACAAAGATGAGAAGAAAAAAAAAGAATCTACACAACTATACTAGCCAATGACTCAGATTTTGATGTCAACTAGTAACTTCATATCACCATTCATATCAAAAGGAACAATAAAATAAGAATTTATACTGCAGAAATGGACAATTTCAATTGAGTGATACAACTACTGGCCAAGAACTTAGATTACAATGTCAATTAATTAATCGCTTGCCACACATATCACATGCAACAAGGAAAGAAGATTGTATGCTGTAATGATGGACAATTTCGAAAGAACTAATCAATCACAACTATGAATAAACATAAAACAACAAAGAAAAAAGAGATTATGCTAAAGATATGACAAATCTCGAGAGAAACGATCGCTCACAAAATGGAGATGAGGAAATAAGTCATTGATGTAACTTTGGGCGGAGGACTTCAATTTCAATGTAAACTGATCTATCAGTCGTCCCTCAGTTCAAATTTTAAAAAAGGAAATAAGAATTTATGCTGCAGAGATGGAAAATTTCAATTTACATTTTCACTCCAAAATTTGAGATTATTTCACAATAATCAATAAATATATTAAGATTTCAAAGTCAATCAATCTATCACTTACCACTCCCATCACAAGCAACCAGAATAGAATTTATGCTGTAAAGATGAAAATGTTTTGATAGAAACAATCGCATGCAGTTGGATATTTTTGATGACGAAATGATACAAAAAACGTTTGTTTGAGAATGCAGCTAATTGTCAATGACTAGATTGCAAAATCACTTATTAATCAATCAATCACTCGCCATTCACATCAAAAGCAACAAGAATAGAAGAATTTTGAGGAAAAATGGCTCACAAATTGGTGATTCTTTCAAAGCAATCAAGAAATATATCAGACTTTGAATAAGAGAACAGGCCTATATTTTTTTTAGTTGTAGAATATATATAAAACTGTCGTTAACAATTCATCAAACAAGTAGATAAGTTAGATTCACACTTACAATATTTCCAGCTGAAGTGTAAATTATATATATATTGTTGAACAATAAAATGTAAATATATTAATCACTTAAATTCTATATACTCTTATTTATAGCTATATGAATATATATTGTATAACTTGTTGGTCTGAAATGTGTATATATTATATCATATTGTGGATGGTGCTATCTTAGTTAGTTTTATAGTTGAAAATCAATAATGTTGCAGTGAAAATTTTTTTGTACATAATACGTGTCCCACAATTTAAAATTACAATGTTGCTATTAGAATATACACAATAATTATGTAACTTCCCAATTTGTGCCAACAAAATTGTGTCGCTTTGGTTGAAAAGCGAGTAATAGATAATTTATTTGTATTTTTCTTGGAGTTGTATATATACAGTCACACAACAATAAAAATTGTATAATTTAGCATGTTTAGTTTGAAAAAAGATAGCAAAAAATATTGACATTCTTTCACAACTTTGCTGCAATATTTGCATAATTAATAAGTAATATTATTCGATCAGCGGATTGTAATTTTGTAAGCACAATGCATTTAACAGTAATGAGTACTGTATTAATATATTGTATTTTGATAAAAATACAATAATTTGTAATACACATATCTATAAATATGAGCAATGTAATGAAATCATGTAATGTATATTTTGGGGAAAGCTATTTTTGATGTAAATATTTGCTACAAAATGATTGTATCAACGCTTTAGTTCATTAAAAATCGTGTTGGTAAAAAATTATATCGGGAATCATGATTCCCCCCAGCCAGATAAAGCAAAAAAATTAGGGCTACATGGCAAGAGCCTGACTACCAAGTAATTACTTAGCACTGTGTTCCCGTACAAGGTTGCCTGGCTAAAATGCTCCCCATCAGGGGGTGGAAAATGTGCACTTTGTGTGCTGGATTGAGTGCAGTATGACTGTATCCAATGACCGGGGTAATAATAGTGATGCGCCGCGAGCGTCGAAAGACGGAATGTGCGCTATACAGGGTGGCCCCAAAAACCGGAACGGGGCACTTCCCAAAATATAGTAACAAAATGATTATGTCCATCGGATAGGGTGTCTTTTCCAATGAAAAGCGATACCAAGAACAGTATTTTTGGACGTGTAGTTTTTGTTTTAGGGCGGTTTCAGTGAGACCATGTCAGGTTCACATTTTTGTCAACTTTTACCCAGTCAGTGTCTGATAAATGAGACTTATTGCCCGTCATACTATCGAACAACTATAACCATTCTTTCGGCACCGCTCGGCACACAGCTGAATGCACACGAACAATGGCGCGCGGATTGCTCGTGTGTTCGATGGTATGATGGGCAGTAAGTGCGATTTATCAGGCACTGACTTGGTAAAAATTGACAAAAATGGAAACCTGACATGGTGTTACTCACAGCGCCCTAAAACAAAAACTACACGACCAAAATCACTGTTCTTGGTATCAATTTTCATTGGAAAAGACACTCTATCCGATGGACATAATCATTGTGTTACTATATTTTAGGAAATGCCCCGTTCCGTTTTGGGGGGCCACCCTGTATAAGTAGCTATCATTATTATTATTATTATTATTATTATAATTATTATTATTATTATTAATTACCCAAATTGTGTGGAAAATTATACAAATGAACCTGAATTTCTAGGTGACCAGGGGGGTGTTTCACAAAGATCCTAAGTTGAACTTAACTCTAAATTGGACCCAATAATATTGAAGAGCCATTAATTTCTTTGTAAAATAAACTTTGATAAAACATCAGTTATTATCAAGGAGTCTTGAAATACTCATATTTTGTTGTTGGAAGTCTCAAATAATTGTATTTTTTTCCTTTTGAATATGTTTTATTCCAAGGCTACGAATGGCTTTCCATAAATGTTGGGTCAATTATAATGTTGTCTATTCTCATTCATTTGTTCAAGTATTATATTCGTGAAGAAAAGAAGCAGCCCAAACTTGTATTGTACATTACATTTATGCACAGTATAATTTAATCAACACAATCTGTAAAACGAATCTATGCTAGCTGATAACTGGATGAAAATAGTCCAGCGTCGGAAAATCACAAATTGGTTCACATACAGACAATTCGTTCCAAACCAATTGGTCTTAGTCTTATCAGTGGCTAGCAACCTCTATTCGTTTGTTACTATACAGTTATAAATTATGCACTTGAAATTCCGTTGGAAATTAAAAATCAATAAAACTGAACTAAGCTAAACGCAACTATTTCATCTGAACTAAATACGTCATCAGCATGATCAGTCAAATGATTTGTCTAAAATTTGTCCCAAATCCACATGGGTAATTATTACGTGTCTAATCATGATGTTAGTAGGTTAAGTGTGTGTTTGATCTAATAGGAATGACCACAAATGTATGAAGAGCAAAGAAAATGGGATTTCTCAAGGATTCGAACCCTAGACCTCCGGATCGCTAGACAGGCGCTCTATACCGACTGAGCGATAGCAAAAACCATAACAGTGCGGTGCTCGTCCCTAAAACCCCGTCATAGAATTATAATAAAATGGTTCAAAGCCGAATTCATAATTAGACGGAATGAAGATTGTACGATTGTACGAAATACAGTATTATTTATATAGACCAAACAATGTTGGTTTTTAGAACAACTGCATGGCTGTAGATCAAAGTGCAACAATGACCACGTCGTCTTCTTCGATTGTCACAACTTTTTGCGTGTATTTGATTTTAGTTAAAGGGGACCGCCAGGCAAAGAACAACACATTATTATATGTTTTGGTACCGTTTTGTGATATCAAATTGATACCCAACATTTTGCAAAGGGTTGTGTAATTCATAAACAAAGCAATTAATTTCCACCACTTACGGGACCACTGCTATTTCCTGGTTCCATACGGGCCAACCATTTGCGAGTGCGCTATTGCTATTCACGCGCACGTTTGTAAACAATAGATTCCCGGGCGATTCGTTCGCTCTGCACACATTGCAATTCACCGCACATATAGCAGTCTGCGTAATTCAGACCGCATGAACGCATGCTTTAGAATGGTGATGCGTTTTCAATTATATATTTTTTCTGGAAACATATTTTTGTGAACTTGTTGATGGAATGGAATACTAAAGATGTTACCTTTCTTTAATAAGAATATTATTTGTGGGTGGTGGTACCCTTTAATTGGTCGTATTTTCATTTCAGCCTCTTTCAGTGAATAATAATTTCCCGTCCATGCAGGCCCCGTCCTGGGGGGTGTTTCACAAAGATTCTAAGTTGAACTTAACTCTAAGTTGGACTTAAAAAGTATGGAAAGCCGTTAGTTTCTTTGAAAACTAACTATAAAAGTCCTTTTAAAATGCATTAAATGTTGTTTCAATTCATAAATATTTTTTAATTATCAAAGAGATTTCATGCTCTTCATGTAAAATTTATGAAAAGTCCAAAATACTTGCATTTTTGCTTTTGAATATATTTTGTTAAAATGCTACAAATGGCTTTCCATACTTTTAAAGTCCAACTTAGAGTTAAGTTCAACTTAGAACCTTTGTGAAACACCCCCCAGGTCTTCAAGTAATCGATGTGAAATTTTGTGGAAAGTTTCAAATATTTTCATTTGGCCTCTTAAATATGTTGAATTCCGAAGCTACAATTGGCTTTTCATGATGTTTAATACCAACTGTTGTTCGACATGAGATCTTTTTGAAACACCACGGGGCATTGATTGAACGGTTCGCTTTCGGGTCCCGTGATCAGTATAAAGTGAAGTGCGTATCCGATCGAGCCACAACACCTGTATCGAATTCTAGTTCGATTGAGTTTGCTGATCCCGATTTATAATCGACTGTTTGATTTATTGTATTGGATTGTATTGAATTGTATTGTGGTTCAATTGAGTTCAATTATATCGACTATACACCGACCCCACACCGACATCCATTTTGTGGCAGTAACAATTTTGCAATTAATGTAAGTGCCCAATCATTATAACGACCACAGCATATGTGCAATGCTCCATGCTGATTGGCTGCTGGCCTGCTAGTTATTTACAATAATTGGACACTTACAACAATTGTAAACGTTTTATGAAAGAGGGCATGAAGTGCATTGTATGATTTACCCAAACTTAATTATAATACAAAGACATAAATGAATTATGATTACGATTTACGAATCATTATTTATGAATCATTCATGAAGCTGATCCAATAACCCTTTAATATTTGGGACTTCAATCTCCCCGGGGGGGGGGGGGGGGGGGGGGTACTCACGTATATTGGGTATACGGGGATGTGCCGCTGGGAAGGGTGACTTTTTCAAGAAAGATCCTTAGACATGAGTCCCCTTTTCATTAAAAAAATCCTTAGACATGGGTCCCTTTTTTTAATTTCCTCTCTTTTATCCGGGATTTTGGGATTTGCCGATGCGAAATTGCAAAAATGTTCAAGCTCGCTAAGCTCGCTAAGAGAAACCACAAAATTTGCGGGAAATACACAGCGAACATGCGACGCCGGCGAAAACAAATCCTTAGACATGGGTACATATTTACAGCAAAAGGACCCTTAGATGTGGGTATGGGTTCGGAGGTCTCAGCCGCACACCCCCGTCCGACTATAATCTGAGTACCCCCCCCCCCCCCCCCCCCCCCCCGGGCTTCAATCAAAGCTCGAAGGGGGCTCGATCCTAGCGAGATGTACAAAGCGCCTAGGGTTTTGTGGATAGGAGGGGGCACACAACAAAGGGGTGAACAAAGAGCAGTGGAAAGAGTTACGTAAGTCTGGCAAACAAAGAAACAAAGAGAAGTCTGCAGAAATCAGCAGTTGTAAGTTGTTCTTCTTTAATTCTTTTTGGCGATTAGTCAAGCAGAACATTGTGTTCGCTAGCCGTACGTTAAGGCGGTTTTATCGTTTCAAGCCTCGTCAATGTGATTATTTGCATGAGTATGATCATATATTTTTGTTTTAATTTAATTTATATGTATACGTTTTTTTTTTTCAATTACCTAAACATTATATTTTATATAGACCTCTACATTTTTGTATGATTCAGTTAGGATTTATTAAGTGTTCCTGACGTGACAGGCTAGGCATGCAGACTACATGTCATGAATATTCATTAAATTGTAAACAACACAACTGTACACGTCACAAGCTTTTAACTGCAGCGATCCGTAATTTCAGATCGTTCGTCATTATATCTACTAAATTCACGCTTTGATCACTTCGAATTGTGTTTTTATCATACATATATTGTAGTCAGGACGTATGTGCACCATGTTGAAGGCTGTGATTCTCATCGGAGGCCCGCAAAAGGGTGAGTTAATTGTATTTTGATTTCGATTTACCTGTTGAAGTGAACGCTTACAGTCCCAATCACTGAAAATAGTGTCTGTATACGATTTCGTACACGCACTGTATCGCTGCGAAATAATAAAATAATGGTCATAAGAAATATTTTAGTTTTGCACAGTAGCAGAACAGCATAACATAAACTTAACAGCGCCTGTCGTCTTCTGGTCAATGCCAATGTGGAGCAAGGCTTAACATAATTTAATACATTTAATGATTTATAAATGTTTTTAAGTTTTACTTTTAAGTTTTGTGTGTGACACTGACAGTGACAGTGACAGGTCTGTGACTGTGTGACGGAGTCTGAGAAAATGTAATTTAGTTGTTGGCATTGTCTTCGAAGACGTGCCCACGACTTGGTATGCATGACTAAAAGAACCCATGTTCAATGCAATTTGTATCGCACATTTTTTTATTTTTTATGCATGCCAAGTCGTGGGCACGCCTTCAAAGAAAAAGAGAATGCCGTCACACGTCATCTTCATTAGGGATGCCGCTGGAGCTCCGTACATGTCGACCCTTTTTTCGCGATAATGTCCGTACGTACAGTGTGTACGCGTTTCGCCTTGTTCGCCATATACAAATCGGTATAAAATCACAAAATTTTCCATGAATAAAAAGACAGATTATCACACAATCACAATCAGCAGCATGTGTAATTCACCGTTGTTCATATTTTAATGCAAATACACTTACATACGAAAGGATTCCTCTGATATCGGCAGATAATAACAGCGATAAGTCCGAGTGATTGAACGGGCAGACTATGTAATGAGGGCGCCAATGAATTTCGAGGGGGCGCTGTTGATAATCTCACTTAATCCTTATGCACCACCAAACGCCTGATCTGAAAAATAGTTTGAGTGACTCAGTGAATACATGGGCATTCAACCTATATCACCTTATTTGCGCATGACCGCGCCCACATTCCTTATATTTTTAAAAACGAAAAAAATCCATAATTTCTCCATCAATAAGTTTCTGATCATGCGCATTTAAGGGCATCTAGGTTATTTTTTTTCCAATTTTTTGAGCCCCTATTCACCAAAAAATGGTGAAGGATAGCCACGCACGCCCCAAAAAACTGAAATAGACATGTACTTTGGCTTATGAATTATTCATAGCATCGCGAAATCCACTACGTAGCTAATGAATTATTCATGAATCACGGACGTGTTATGACTGTTACGTAGTGTGTATAGTATCGCTTTCAGACGCTAAGTATTATTTGTTTTCTATATTAACCCGTTCGTATATACACATTAGAGTAGGGACTATACAGTTTATTGTGTTTGTGTTTTTTTTTGCGAATTGTACAAAGCCTAGGTTATTCATTGATAAAAAAGAAAAAAAAACTTGAACAAACAAGTCAGTTCGCACGCTACTGTGTTACAGTATATTGCAACAAAAACAACAACGATCGTGCCTACGTGTGTCGCATGCTATGTACAGTAAACGTCCGCGCTGGTTCCTGCACCGCAGCGCGCCGTGGCTTCGGGTATGTACACGTCTCGCCAACGCCTGGCACAGCCGCTCGAGGCTGAATAGGTTTACTTTCAGCTGGCGTAGCAACATTGAGATTGAGGGGAAGGGGTGGGGGTGGTTAAAGAGAGGGGGCTTTAGCCTGTAATATGCGCTTGTTATGCTGTGGGGACAACATGTTTTGTTCATTTGGAAATAAATATGTATTATAATGATATTCGTTGACGTAGAATTGATGAAAGAAGTTTGCCTTGAAAGTAAGACTAGCATTTGAACTTCATCATGTTAATTGAACTTTCGTCGAACTTTTTTTGCGATCGCAAGCCACACCCCCTCCAATTTGGTTCTCGCACGGCCAATATCATATAGTTTCAAGCGCGCGTAATTTGAAAGCTCCAAAAAAGGGTCGTTTTTGAATCAACTTTGCACCTTAATATCTCAGCAATTAACAGTCGGAATAACTTCAAACTTGGTGAGAGGACATGTTGGTGTTCGGAGATTACAGTCTGGTAAGTTGTTTGTCATGATTGTGCCGAAATCAAAAGTTAGATTTTGTGATCGGCATCCCTATCTTCATGATGTTACTGTTAGACTTGACTGTCTTGAATAGTTGAAATAATTTGAGTTGAGTAAGTTCTGAGTTTCCAATGGAGAATGGGACCAGGACAGCTAAAATAAGTGAAACATTTCTTTGTATCTATATTTTCAATAATTTTGCACTGAAATTAGTAAACGTCGACTATATGAATTGATTATGAGGCCTTGCTATCAATTGATCGAGACATGTTTTTTTTTCTGTCGTTTTCAAAGCTTCAAAGCAATCATAGTGCTTCAAGAACTTCTAAAATCATCTAAATTGTTCATCACATTTCTTTCGTTATTATCCTTCCTCTTTTCTCAGTTTCTGTTTTTACTTTTAATTTCAATTGATATTTATTTCTCTAGCATATGATAAATGATTAATGTAAATATACATTTATAAATGTCCTCAATTAATTTCAGGTACTCGTTTCCGTCCGCTATCTCTGGAGATCCCAAAGCCTCTGTTTCCAGTTGCCGGGTTCCCCATCATTTATCACCACATTGAAGCTTGTAGTAAGGTGAGTTCAAATCAGTGAAAAAAAGTACATGGGGGCTCAGGTCCCCCAAAAAGAGCCCCCCCCCCCCCCCCCAAAAAAAAAAAAAAAAATTAATAATAATAATAATAATAATTAAATTAAATTAAATAAAAAAATTAAAAAGAACCCCCATAAATTTGCATATAGTTCAATGCCGAACGAAAATTATCTATAGTTATTTTCATGCAGGAAAGCTTGAAAAGTAGCCCCTGACAAATTAATTTTAATTTTTTCCCTTGGTTCAAATATAACTTTTTAACCTGTTCCCTACTATATTTTGTTATCTCTTTCTGGAGTTAATACAGGACCCACCATGTTTCTGTTGGGATATTTACATATCCATTTTAATTTTGAAATGTAAACAGCTTAACATTACAATTTCTTCTTCTGTTTATCTTGCTGATTATTCTATCACTGCTCATTAAAGTCTATCAAAAGTCTAGTCTAATTAGGAGTTAAAAGGAGCCTGAGCTTACTTTTCTTACAAAATCTTTATTGAAGGTAATTGTTAAATTTTAAAAAAGCAAATTGTTTTGTTGAAAATGTATTGTTATCAACTATAATCGCCTGCTGACTACTTGAATGGGTGAATTTAGGATAAATCAGTTACTCAATGTTTAAATTAACTATTGAATAATATTTTGTCTTTGCCTACTATGAAAGCAAAATAAGACAATAAAAACAGATAGAATACTCAATGTAGGTTAAATGAAACTAGCCGCTTCCCCCATTTGTCTTGCTTGCAAGTGTGCATGTAATCTATGTTCTGCTTATTGTTCACTCACTGTACATCTTTTGTGTGCAACAATAGTGGTGTAAATATCCAACTAAGTTCATCAACAATTGGCATATTAAAGTGATCCATGTAGTTTGTTAGATATTGCCAAAAATGACATTTGAGAACACTGCTCTCCTGGTTAAAAAAGCAAAAATTTGCGTCAGATTTTACAACTAATTCTGAGTTCTTTGCCATAGATTCGAACGTGACCTTTATGACCGACCGTCTTGAGCTGAATGGTTTTCAATGATAGATATCTTCATACTAAAGGGACATTTGAACAAAGCTAACCCTATTTTATTCTACTCTTACCATTTAACTAAACAACACAGTAGAAGAGAAATGTGGAAGCTCAAAGTAATTTTCGTAGAGTTACACAAAGTACATGGATCACTTTAATGGATGTTTTGATGCTTCAAGTAATGAATAGTTCAGAAAGGAAGTTCAAATTAAAGAAAGATGTGGGTGGTCCAAGTTAGCTGTTCCCAGCCTGGCTATTCCCACCATTAATCCTAATCCTACAGCACTAATACCATGTTCGCCCTTTAGCATGTTTATTATCAAATCTATTGAAGGCTTTTTCTAGATTAATAGTCTTGTTTACATAACATAATAGATACAAAGTGAGCAATATAGACCGGAAGAACACAACCTACCCTCATATTACCTCACTTAAACTTAAGTTCCATCTTTATCAGCTTAAATGCCTTTGTTCCATACCTGTAAATCTGTAATCCATTTTATTACATGTACCTCTATTAAAGTGATCTAGTATAAACATAGTTGTGCAAACACTGACAAAGAGTTGATTTGGTAGAATGCATAATATTTCTGTGATCTGATTTGTCCACTGAGTGATGTGTGAAAATTCCATCCATAAATGAAGGTCATATGACCGAGTAATGAGCAAAAATGCAGCTCTAGTGATATTTGCTTACTCATTACACTGAATTTGTACACAGAACAATTCAATGTACTTTTCTGGAGATGATGCAGATGTATACATAAATGTAGATCTACATAATTTGTTACCTCCGCCAAGGAGGTTATGTTTTCGGTCCCGTTTGTTTGTTTGTTTGTGTGTTTGTTTGTTCGTCACCTGTCTCCTGCGTACAATTTCACAGATGTCTCAACAAATTTTTCGTAGAAGCTTCATGTTCATCTAGAAAAAAAACCCATTCAATTTTCAAGGTCAAAAGTCAAAGGGCAAGGTCAAGGTCACACAAACATCAACATTTGAGTGTTGCGTCTAGTTTAGCTTGTTTTTGAACACTTTGCAAATAATGTTCTTTCTGTCTTTGATTATAGCTGCCAGACATCCAGGAAGTGATGTTAATCGGCACCTACCAGCCCAGTGATGCCCTCAACAGGTTCATTGCTGCAACACAGAGAGAGTTCAAGTTCAACATCAGGTTTGTTTGAAAGTTTGAAAGTTTATTTACTGTAGTGCTGTAACTGACCTTGATGATCGGATCGTTTGATCGGATCGGCAAAATTTGATCGATCTTCGAAATCGGATCGATGATCGGGATCGGATGATCGGCTATAAAAAAAAAAAAATTAAATAAAAATTTTTAAAAATTTTAAAAAATGATCCCCAAAAAACACAATTTGGGAATATAAATGAATACCAAAGCAACATATATCCATATTAATAAGCCCAAGGTAATCTTGTACGGGTATGCTTTCATTTCAAACTGATTACCTCTTCTTTTACAAAATTACTCACGCCGATTTTGAGCTTAGTCCCATGTAATTAATTTGGCGTAACCTTTCAGAAACACATGGGACTAAGCTCAAAATCGGCGCGAATAATTTTGTAAAAGGAGAGGTAATCAGTTTTAAATGAAAGCATACCCACACAAGATTACCTTGGGCTTATTAATATGGATATATGTTGCTTTGGTATTCATTTATATTCCCAAAATATGTTTTTTGGGATCATTTTCCAAAGAAAAAAAAACGGATTTTTTTTTTTTTTTTTTTTTTTTTTTTTGCCGACCCGATCTTCCGATTTTTTCTGCATGATCGGAAATCGGCAAAAACGGTCCGATCATGTATGATCGGATCGTGATCGGCATGCCGATCCGATGATCGGTTACAGCACTAATTTACTGTACTGTATATAGGATATCAGAGTACACAGAATTGAAGTATGTGTATAACAATATATAATATATTGTAATGCAAGGCTTTTAATTTAAAAGCCGCTTTGGAATATTTTTGTTAAAATGTGAAGGTTTGATTAATATTATAAGTACTGAGTCAACCTGTTTAAGTGACGATTAAATGACCATTAAAAGCAAAACCATTACAAAGTATTAAATCAAAATGAAATAATATTCTGTCTCAAAGAATATACAGCCCTTGGCACGGCTGGTGGTCTGTACCACTTCAGAGACCAGATCCTTGCGGGTAACCCCAAGGCGTTCTTCTACTTCAACGGAGATGTATGCCTCTAGTGTCTCATGTCGTACATTATATTCAAAATTATATCAAATTCTGTCTCATTAATGGAAATCATCTGAATTTTGTCTTTCACTTCCAGATATCTCCAAGAATATACAGCCCTCGGCACGGCTGGCGGTCTGTACCACTTCAGAGACCAGATCCTAGCTGGAAACCCCAAGGCGTTCTTCTACTTCAATGGAGACGTGTGCTGCAAGTTCCCCATGACCGAGCTATGGGACTTCCACCAGCAGGCTTCCACCGATACCCACTTCACGATGCTCTCTACAGAGGTACATATTTAAAGACTAGTGGCCAAGCCGGATGCCGACACTTGTTTAGAAAGCAATTGTCCAGCTCTAACACAATAACAACAGCCTAAATCAAAAGAAAAATTGCCAAGAACCATTACTACAAACCATTACTACCATGTTACAACAAAAGAATGTGATGTCATTTTACTTAGGTATTCTCAAGTATTTCAGGGTATTGTATCGTAATTGTCATAAGCCCAATTTTAAAAGACAAATTGTCAAGAACCACTATCACTTTATATTACAACAAAACAATATGGTGTCATTTCTGTTGGTTCTCTAAAGTGTTTCATGGTTATATATCACATTGACTATGTAAATCACGTTTATGTTTATCAATTGAGAACATTTATTTGTTTTGGTGTCTTTTTTTCTTTCTTTTTTTTTTTTTTTTTTTTTTGGGGGGGGGGGGGCAACGAGGGAATCTTTTTTGTAATCTATAGTGTGTCATGGTACTTTACATTGTCGTTTGTTTTGGTTTGATTCTGTTCCTAGGCAACAAGAGACCAGAGTCTGCAGTACGGATGTTTGGTGGAGAATGAGAATACTCATGAGGTCAGTAAAAAAAACTCTTTGATTTGCTGACATTTCTTGTCATTTATCTTACTCCATTCTAGTAATTGTTCTTTATACTCTTCATAAAAGAATTTGATGATAAAAGCAATGGTAGCTACTTATAAAGCGCACCTTTCATCTTTCAACGCTTGCAGTGCATCATTATAATTAGCCCAGTCATCGGATACTTACCACAGTTAATCCAACATACACACAAAGTGCATAGTTTCCTCTTCCTGGGGAGCATTCCAGCCAGGCACCTTGTAGCTGCACACAGTGCCTAGTAGCAGCTCAATTTCTTTCTGTGTATTTGGGTACATAGAATGGGACCTATCTCTGTGTCTATAACTTAAGCCACATATATATTTTTCCTTTTCCATTCGATAGCCAAGCACCTGGCTAAATTTAGGCGTTGTGCCATTTTTGTTAAATCCATATTACTGGCTAATCAAGAAAACCAAATAGTTACTGTTTTATATCCCTGAAAGTGTTAGTGTGTGCTAGATTGAGTGCAGTATGTATCCAATGACCGGTGTAATAATAGTGATGCGCCGCAAGCGTCGAAAGACGGAACATGCGCTATATAAGTAGCCACCATTATTATTATTAAAAATCAATGTTCAAAGAAAAATGGAAATGGTCCTGAAATGGGTTGATATATTCATATTATTTTGTTTTGTAGGTGATGCACTACGTCGAGAAACCGCAGACGTTTGTGAGTTCGCTGATCAACTGTGGCCTCTACATCCTCACGCCTGAGATCTTCAAAGACATCGGAGCAGTCTTCCAGCAGAATCAGGATGATATCATCAAGTAAGTTAATAGTTGTCAAACTAATAGACACGCTTTTAAATTGTGCCATCAGTCTAGAAATTCTTTTCCGAGACGCATTATACTGTACAGTATATTATTACCCTGGCTGTAAGCAGGCGCATCAAGCAGGGCATTTCAAGGAATACTTTCATACCAGGTACCCATTTACTACACCTAGGTTGAGAGCAGCTATTGTGGATAAAGTGCCTTGCTGAAAGTCCTTCTTCGTCTTTCTATAAAGTACTGCTTCAAGCTTGAATATTACGCCTCTTTGTGCATGCATGGAATGTGTGTGCTTTATAACTCCATCTGGGAATCAAGTCTTAGCCCTTGATTAGAGCAGGCTTGTATATTAACTTCATAGAGTACAGAAGCTATGACGTCATACAAATCTATTTTTAGAATTTCTCAATTTGAACTTCATTTTCCGAAAGAGCATCAAAAATAATGTCCAAATGTTGAAAATCAATTGAATATGTAAAGTATTGGCTGAGATATGCATATCCGAATGATTTTTTTTCCAATAGGCAATCAGTGTTATAGTGGTCTGGTTCATAACTTTATGAACCAGAGCACTATAAAACTGATTGCCCATTGAAGTAAAATTCATTCGGATGGGCAAATCTCAGCCAATACTTAACATATTCAATTGATTTTCAACATTTGGACATTATTTTTGATGCTCTTTCGGAAAATGAAATTAAAATTTGAAAATTCTAAAAATAAATTTTTGATGACATCACACTTCACTGTGGCCTGGTCAAGTTTGGTTGCTCATTTGGGAAGTTTGGTGGCCTAGACGGCCAGCGGTATAGTGCTCATTTTGAGCCCAGATATACTGTGCTATTATGCTTACTCCAGGTATTTATTGCAATTATTTGGTTGTCATTGTTACTGATAATGATCATAATTATTATCTACATGTACATGTATTGTATGTATGAATTTCAGTTGTGTACAATTAAATCTGAACTGGTATTGAAATACATAATTGTTATTTAGTCCTGTGCAGAGAAGAATGTCGGGCTTTCTACGGTAAGTTTCATCAAAATAAACAAACTTAATCATTCTAATCATAATAAGATATATATATGCTCTTATTGTTCATTACATATTCAACTGAACTAAAACAAAATCTGTTTTTGATTTAACAAATGACAAGTATTTATTCAAAATACAATGTTGATGATTACCCTCATAATGAGACATGCACTTACTTTATAGTTTATAACCTCTTAACAAAATATATTCACTGCTTTATTTAGATTTATTAAGCAATTTATAATTTTTAAATCTTTTTAACCGGGTAGTCCTACCAGTGATCGGAAAATGTTTTGTATGAAGTCTTTCATACAAATAAACAAATATAATACAATCATGTAGCATAATACTTAAATTTATAAAAATGTAAAATTTAAACAAATATGGCTGCTTGTAATTTTCTTAAACACATTTCTTAAACAGAATATTTGAATTAAGATATTTTGAATTCAATCCCAATTTCTAAATACTGTTTTTAATTTTTGTAAAAAAAATAATTTAGTTACAGTAAATCATTCTGATTATCTAATAGACAAATGCATGTGCTGCTTAAAACATCTGTCTCATATTAACATTACTACATGTATTTCTACTACTCCCTGGACTCGTCCAAGATTTACATTACACTTTAATTTAATATCATATATGGAGTGGAAATGCATGAATAAATATATAGTCATCTTTATTTTGATTTGCTCTTTTATTAATACATTTTCTTTTGAAAATATCATAAGATATCATTATAAAGGCTACAGTTGACTATATAGTATTATGTAAGAGAAAATAAAAAACAAATGTTGTCCAAAGTCACCCCAGTTTACATTATATATTTGATTGTAAGAACATCTTTTTTTCTAACTACCGGTAGGTAATCCTGTTTATATAATTTGTTCACACATTAAATGTGTTACGGTATCTGATTTATTACACGAATGTAGTTGAAATGTTTGACAGACTCAATTGATCAAGATTAGATGAAAATAGTATTGCCAGTGGCAACCGTTGTTAGCTATTTAAATAAGTTTCAAATCTAAATGTAATTCATTGGCTAAGTGGATTTTAGTTTTCCCCATTTCCAAGTTTGAATTTATTTTCTAATGATATTTACAGTCTTTGCCTCTCCAGGACAGCACCGAATGGCGCTTTCACTGATAAATTTTTGTCAAGTACAGGCTTTCAAGTGGTCCTACTTTTCCTACTTTTTTACACATCCTCCTAATCCTACTTTTTCCCCAAATGTCCTACTATTTCCTACTTTCTCCTACTTTTTTGTGTAACCAAAAAAAAATAAAAAATAATGTGCAAGCCTATTATTATTCAGGAGTAGTGAGTAATTGTTGCAGGTTCTCACAGAAGGTGTGGCTGTCCACCATGCTAGTTCCACCATCACCAGTCTACTTTGTAGAAAGAAATCAGCCGGAAGACTTGATGCATGCCTCAGATCTGCTGCTGTGTATTCCCAAAAATCAAATATGGGATTGGTGCATCAAGGTGGTGAGTACAGACCAAGATATATGATCAAGAGTGATGGTAAGTAGCAATGAAAACTACTCCGAAAAGCCCGCGCACATCCTACTTTTATCCTACTTCAGGCCTCTAATATCCTACTTTTGTCCTACTTTTTAGAAAAAAATTGGTTCTATTTTCCTCCTACTTTTCCAGTTAGGCCCACTTGAAAGCCTGCAAGTATCAAGTAACAGCTGGTGCATTGTATAAATTAGCCATGTCATTCTTTTTTCTCTTTTTTTTTTCAGCGGCGATCCCCTGTTCCCCTCTAAAGACACCATACGTCTCGAGCAAGACGTACTAAAGCCATTGGCCAGTACCGGCAAACTCTTCACCTACGTAACCAACAACTTCTGGAGCCAGATCAAAACTGCAGGGTGAGTAAAGAAACAAAGTATGCAATTATTTTGATTGAAGAAGACTTAATTGATTTGTGCCCTCTAAAGACACTATACGTCTTGTGTGAGACATGCTAATAGCCCCTTTGCCCAGTACAGGCAGACTCTTCACCTACGTAACAAACGATTTCTGGAGCCAGATCAAAACTGCAGGGTGAGTATTCACTTTATAAAATTGTACATAATGATTGTGGCTACTTATATAGCGCAGCACGTAATTATTATTACCGCTGCAATCAATCCAGCCTTCAAAGTGCACATTTCCACTCCCTGGGGAGCATTCCAGCCAGGCACCTGATCATTTGCCTCTGAATTCAACAATAAAGGAAACTTGACTAGAAATATTTTAAATGAATACAAATGAGCAAAGAAAAATTGGCTTCGCCAGAAATCGAACTTAAGACCGCCCGATTGCTAGACCGGTGCTCAACCGTCGAGCCACAAAGACCCTTGAATGGGGGACGTTCCCATGAAACCCTTTACATTGCTCGGATAGCCTGAAGCTATATAAACCTGGCACTAACCCAAGGATAATTAAATCAACTTTTATAAAGAAAGTGCGTGGGATGACGCGTAGTGATGCAGCTTTTCTGTATGTAATGCAAGCACTGTCCTCTTTACCCAACTCAAGAACTCCTCGTCAATTGACTCATTCAAACATAATCTAAAACATCTCATGTTCAAACAACACTATTAGTCATAGCTTTGAGTGCATATACACTCTATTTTCACACTCATTGGCAATATATACTCTTCTCTCTGTTTGTATTAAGCCCTTCAAGTATATAAACATGTCATATTATTATTAGATGTTTATCATTTTTCAGGTCAGCTATCTACGCGAATGGATTATACCTTGGGCTCAACCATGAGACTAGTGTTGTCGTTTTCGGGAGTGCGTGCGTGTGCAGCTGGTAGCGATAGACTATACAATATACATACAGAAGTAGTTTCAAACCAGGTTTTAATACAGTGCATGAACAAAAGGAAAGAAATTTAAATGAGAGTGGGCAGATAACTCTGGCGTTCAAAGAGGGGAAAAGAAAATGAGAGTGGGCAGATAACTCGGGCGTTCAAAGAGGGGAAAAGAAAATGAGAGTGGGCAGATAACTTGGGGTTCAAAAAGGGGACTTTTGCTTTTTTTTCGGGAAATTAAGTATCGATTTTTGTGCCCGGCACTCGACATTTTTCGGCGGGACCCGGGTACCCGGGACTCACTACATGAGACCCAACCGGACAGACGAGCTAAAGCCGGTTCCGAGACTGGACCAGAGATCAGGGGCGGTGTGTACATCCATCCCAGTTATATTCACTTTATAAATTGGTACTTTATGATCTACCTTCAATGAAGATTCTACTCATATTGAAAAGAAGAGGTCCTTCTTAACTCAAATTCTGTTTTTATCTTTCTTCAGGTCAGCTATCTACGCAAACAGATTATACCTTGGGCTCTACCATGAGACTCACCCGGACAGACTAGCCAAAGCCGGGTCAGAGACTGGACCAGAGATCAGGGACGATATGTACATCCATCCCAGTTATATTCACTTTATAAATTGGTACTTTATGATCTACCTTCAATGAAGATTCTACTCATATTGAAAAGAAGAGGTCCTTCTTAACTCAAATTCTGTTTTTTATCTCTCTTCAGGTCAGCTATCTACGCGAACAGATTATATCTAGGACTGTATCATGAGACTCACCCGGACAGACTAGCCAAAGCTGGCTCCGAGACTGGACCAGAGATCAGGGGTGATGTGTACATCCATCCAACGGCTAACGTCGATCCCACCGCAACAGTAAGTTGTTAGCCTATTACCCATACCTGCCAACCAGTCAGATTTTGTAGTATTTAGTCCGATTTTTTACTCAAAAAAGGGTAAAAAGTGGGACGAGTACGATTTTTAAGTCAGGAAAAAAATAGAAATAAATTTTAAAAAATTAAAAATTCTTCTTTTTATCTTCCTTTTTGATCTTTATGATCTTTATCATTGAAGTATTGCTCATTCAGAGTGGTCATATGTTAAAAAAAAATAAGGCTAAGATAGCACAAGAGAGCATCTAGAACCCTAGAGCTGGACCCCGGCTGCAAAGGACTTCGCGGTTCGCGCGCGTGATGTGCACTTCGCTTACATGAGAGTAAGATTTTTCATTTTCAAATGTTGGCAGGTATGATTACCTACAGAACCGTTGTGTGCCATGTTTGGATGATATACAGTTGAACCTCGTTGTAACGAGCTCTGATATTACCAAACCCTTTTATAACAAGGTCTATATTTTGCTAGTCTGAGTTCTTTTTATTCTTTTGTTTATCTACCCTGATATAGCAAGTCAATTTGCATGGTCCCAATGAGGTTCCACTGTATACTCATAGAAATTAGAGAATCTAGGAGATACACAATGTACCCTGTTAACAGATTGTAGGTGATGTGTGCATCCATCCAACAGCTATTTTAGATCCTACCGCAGTAGTAAGTTGTTAAAGATTATCAAGCATGGGGATGCTACATCGCAGTTTCCCATTTTTTATGTAGGCTAATTTGCGCGCACTACATAACACTGAGCCTATGAGTATCATGCACTGTGCATAACACATGTGCAAGATGGCACAGCGTGTCTGATTTAATAAATGAATCAGAACCACACTTAAAACATTGCCTACATAACCCTGATGTGCCATGGTTTAATAGTATATTTTCATTGAAAACTTGTAGATGACCTGTTGGTGACCCTGTTATAGGTTTCAGTTCACCTTATTCAAGGTCTTTTTTCTTTCATTTATGTTTTTGTGTAGCTTGGTCCCAATGTGACCATTGGAGCCAATGTGACGATAGGCGCCGGTGTCAGGGTGCGAGAATCAATCGTCTTAGAGGGCGCTACATTACAGGTAAGGGCAGGTTTATTCTTTTGAATGTATGAGTGATATCGAAATTACAAGATAAATCAATGCGAGGATGAGTTCTATGCAATTATGCTCTGTATATCACATTTTAATAACCAAATGATGGTGGTGATGATGATGACATAAAGAAAAAAGAAGATGATGGTGATAATAATGATGGTAATCTTGATGATGATGGTGATGATGATGATAATCCATGATGGTTATGATGGTGATAAAAAAATCATGCATATATCTCTTTTAAAAAATACTTTTGTATCATTATTAGGACCACTGCTGTATTCTGAACAGTATCATTGGCTGGAATAGTATGGTGGGGGCGTAGTCGAGGGTAGAGGGTACGCCCAACTACCCCAACCTTATTAAACTTGGATGATGATAATAGTGACATAATCATGCTAATATGATCTCTTAAATCCATTTTTGTGTCATCAGGACCACTGCTGCATTCTGAATAGCATAATTGGCTGGAATAGTATGGTGGGAGCGTGGTCGAGGGTAGAGGGTACACCCAACGACCCCAACCCTAACTTGGATCACGCCAAGATCGACAGCGGCACGCTATTCAACAAGGACGGCAAACTCAATCCCTCCATCACCATTCTTGGTAAGATTTTGATTAATGTTTTTTTTCCTCCATTTTCATCACTCTTTTTTTCCCTCTCTCATGGTAGCTACTAGATTTTTCCAATCATTTTTGTTATGTTTCACAAATTATTTTTTCTTGCGCAAAATATGATAAGTGATTCGGTCCACAACGGGTTTATTTCTACCTTCTTTTTTTGCACCCAATCATTCATTCCATTCAATTGTTTGTGCGTATTTGAATATCCTGACATTACAAAAATATGATCATGCTTCTCAAAAAATTCAACGTAAATTTAGAAAATATTCTTTAAATGCATGAATTTTGGCTTCCCCCATTTATAAAGTTGATTCGAGCTCACAGCTTCATAGCATGTTTGCTGCAGGACCATATAGAATTCCATTTTGCTTTTTTACACATTCAGGACAATTTTCACACTAAATGTGATTATACTTGCTGTGCCTTTTGATAGTGGGAACATTAAGGCGTTTGTTTTAAATGTGTTGTCATTGCAATAGAGAAATCCATTCTAAATCCTTGAAAATGTGAAAACTTTCATTCACACGATATTACCGGATGAACTATCATAGATTAATTGTCCCCTATTATGTAATTACCATAGATGTGAATCATGATTGATGTGTAAATATCCATGCTCGTTGCCTGTATTAAATGTTCTTGGTAACTGTGTTGTGCAAAACAAACAAAAACAGTAGTTGGGTGTGTAAATCAAACATCTGGGTTCAATTGTCTATGCTTGCAGAAATATTTTACAGAAATTTGATGCCAAACTGAGAAGTTTTGGTTAATGAAAGTAAAGAATATAACAAGAAGACAAACAATACATGTAGCTCTTTCTTACAGAACTGTAGATATTCTTATACCTTGCTAATATCCCCCAAACTTTTGCAATACCAGGCCGTGAGACATGCATTTACATAATACTACATGAACAGTTTTTTACCAAGTACCTTAAATTATGCCTCTCATGTTATAGTCATTATTATATATGTATAGTCAGGGTTTAATGGTTGATTTACTCACTTTCACATTACATGGAAACTGGAAGCTTCATTTTTGTCTTTAATTAATTGACTGATTAATTAATTATCTTTACATTAATTTGTCTCTAATCAACTTTTAATAAATATTTTTTTACTTTGGGTTAGTTTAGGTGAAGATTACTTAACTTTCTAGTCTCAAATATTTGTGATCACTTTTAATTCTGAACCTTTCTTTCTCCTTTTTAATATTCGTAATGTGCACCCTATGATAAATTTGACTTTTATTTATGATTCTATATGATTTATTAATATCTTTCCCCATTCAAAACATGTCTAACGTTAAATTCCTTTAACATATTGTTTGAGCCCAAGTTACCTTTCCACCGATCATACTACAATTGCCTGTCGAAGAGAACCTGTTTTAAATTGTAGATATGGTCATGTGACAACATTCTGACCAATAAGGCAAACTTTTATCTCTGTCTTTGGAATTGAATGTCTTTAAATCACTCATATAAAAAGCAAGTAAATATTATTACTAAATGACAAGACACAGACTCTAGTATGAATGCAAAGTAAGACCGGAACAATAATATGAAGAAGAAAAATTCTTTTGTAGAGCATTTCCAATTATTAACTGTTCCAATGCCCTTAAACAACCTCTCCAATCTACAATGGAAATAAAGTATGTCTTTCAATTCCTTTTAGATATTTTTTTACTGTGAGAGACAATCTTTAAGTCTGCTGGCAAACTATTTCAAACTGTAGGGCTAGTAAAATAAAAATTACTTCCACTATTTGTTCTTGGAACTACCTTTGATATATGAAAACCATGATTCATACTTGCAAATAACAACTTGATCAATAGTTATATGTAGGAACGTGGTCAAAACAATTATGGGAACAGAAAGTTAGGCTCATATCGTGAATACATGTATCTAGTAATATCCTTGAATCCGTTCAGCTAACAAATGACTTTATTTGTACTTGTAGGTAGGGGTGTGGTGAAATCTATGTTAACACGACTTACTAATGATAACGTTTCTAATTCTAAACGTACTAACAAACGACTTGATTTGTAGGTAAGAACGTGGTCATCCCTCCAGAAGTTATCATCCTGAACTCGATAGTTCTGCCTCACAAAGAATTGTGTTACAGCACGAAAAACCAGATCCTGCTATAGGTATGCAGGCTTGTCAACATTATTGTTATTTATATGTTTCTTGTTTATTTACGTGGCAGTTTTGTAATTTCAAAATAATGTTTTCAAGGTCCCTTTACTCGGAAGGTTTGTTATGAATTTTCAACAACAAAAATCTTAAATTTTATAAATTTGTACTTCAGTTTCTTCTGGAGAAACCTGAAATGTGCCAATGCCAATTTGATTGAAGTTGGCATTGGCCTATATTAGACTTCTTGGGACAAAATCAAAGTTAAAATGTATAAAAATGAATTACAAAAGTTTGAAAATTGACAGGACAACCTATAGTATCAGTGGTATAGCATGGTTAGATTGATTTGGGGGAGGGGGGGGGGGGGGAAACACACATTATTGGGATAGCATGTGCCCCCCCCCCCCTTGTATTACAATCATGCTTCTTGTCTTTCCATTTGTTACTATAAATTGTCAGAAAAAAATAACACATTTCAATTTATAAACCCATATCATAGTCCTGCACAATGAAATCTTTTCTATCACAGTTTTAACAGATATTAGGGTAAACAAAAACATTATTTTAAAATGAATTAATTCCTTCATATACATGAAAAATGTTTATACAATGATTTATAACACACCTTCAGATTAAGGAATACCTTTTGTTTTGTGTACAGTTGTATTGCTTATTTTAGTTACATGAAAATGAATGTGAATCATATGCAATCATCAGCATGTATAGACCATTGCCTTTTTTATCATCGCTTTTTTATGGTTCGGTTTTGCTATGCTTTGTGTTCGTTTGCTTTGTTTATGCATGCATCAAGCATTTTGTGTTCATTGTATGTGGAGTATCATATCAATTAAGAGATCTATGTTCTGTTAATGCTCAAATAAAAAAAAGAATTAAGTTTCCATTCGTTTGTGTAGTTTTGTATGTATGTGAATGCTTAGACAAGTTTAAACGTAATGTAAGATAAAGGAAATTATACAAATACATGTGCATTTACCCCGTGTTCACACACAAAAAATTAATCGTATAGCTAATCAGGAGCTGATTCTTTAGTCAGCTCCTGATTAGCTATACGATGGAAATTGTCGGAAATTGTGTGTCTGAACGCTCACTTAACGAAACGTCGTATAAAGAATCATGATTAACAAAACGGGGGTTTGAGCATCGTTTCGTACGAGAGCTGACTAAAGAATGACGCCTTTTGTGTGTGAACGCCCGGTCGATTCGCTAATCATGATTCGCTATACGACACTTGTATAACGGGGCGTGGCTTAACGTGACAGCAGACAGAAAAAAGACAGCACACTGCGCAGTAGCAAACTGCGCACTTATACAATGTTTCGTGGAGCTGAATGCCAGCTGTCTTGGGATCTTGTTTTTGTGCATGTGAACGTTCGTTAGTTTCGTTAATCATGATTCTTTATACGACGTTTCGTTAGTCATGATTCTTTAGTCATGATTTCGGGATGAAAATATTTTGTGTGTGAACACGCCGACAGAAAGATGAATTTCCTAGAGTAATGTCTACTGCAATTTAATTCTTGTTCAAATAGTAGATAATGAAGATGATTATTTTAGGTCTGCATGCTTTGTACGCCATGAATTAATGAATTCATCTTGTGTATACGTGATTACTAGCAAAAGTCTGTTTGGAAACAAAATAGTTCCGCTATTGAATAAGTGGCCTGTCCAGTCACTTACTGTATGTTCTCTAGCAATAATATGTTGAAGTTATCCTTAAATGAGTTATCATGTTTAGTTATTATTATCTGTTATAAATTGCTAATTGCTTTGCCTATGAATATCTTTTTATGTTCATGTTAGTGACCGCATGTTTATTTTTTGTTTATTGCATGCATTGTATGCAACTTCATATGTGTTGAAATTAGCTCATTATTTGCTTTGCTCTATGTTTATCTTTGCATAGCATAATGCTTATTTGTTTGTTATGCATTTTGTATTACCGGCACATTTACATTTATTTGTTTGTATGTTATTTTTGCCTTTGTTTATCATGCAAAATGTGTTCATTGCTTAACTGTTCATTTCCATTAAATGCACTGTATGTTGATAACATTGCACCATTATGCACCTCTCTAATATATGCCTTTTCTGATTCTATTTACTTTCGATTAGGTTAAAAGTATATTCCTCCTAATTTCTGCTTATTTTAACAATCTCTGTTGTACCTTCACTTAGGCCTACTGGGGCTATGCACACATATTTTAATCTTCTTTTGAGGAAATCCTTATTTATTCAGCTAGAAGGAAATCTGCTGGAATAGCAGCAAAAGCGATTTCTTGAATACCTTTCCAGGCCCCCGTTGCAGATGATCTGACTTACAGTTAATTGTAACTTACAATCGATTGTATCTTTTTCTTCAACAGGGCCCTGAACACATATTTAAACTTTGTGTTATTCCCGGTATCGTTTTGCTTTTCAAAAATCCAAAGACGATCTGCTACATGTATATATTTGCATAACATTTTCACAAACTGTCCTCATGAATTTTGAACAAAGTTGAATTAATTATTAATTTTTCTACATTTGATTTGATTTTGCTTTGCAGGAACCAATGTGAGCATCCCTCCTGAGGTGATGGTGTTGAACGCCATCTTGCTTCCAGACAAGCAGCTGTCGAACAGCTTCAAGAACCAGATTCTTCTCTAGAGCGGCTGAACGATTGACCGTTTGACCATCTGATACCATTGAGAGTCTTAAGATAGGGCCAATCCTCCCCCCCCCCCCCCCCCAACACACAAAAATAGTACTTCATAAGGTATCTCTCTAGCAGCTATCGAACAGCTTCAAGAATCAGTTTCTACTCTAGACTGGCTGACCTATTTCAGACCATCTGACTGTCTGATACTATTGTCTGAGAGTCTAGGTTAGGTTCATAGCTCCTCCCCTCCCCCTTCCCTTCCCCCATCCAAAGAAAAATATTTATATTCTATTTTGATCAGAGTATCCCTCCTGTGATGGTATTGAATGCTATTCTTCTTCAAGAACCAGATTCTACTCTAGACTGGCTGACCGATTGACCATCTGCCCATCCAATACCATTCAGAGTCTTAAGATCTGGTCACATTTCCCCCCCCCCCCCCCCCAACAAAAATACTTATATTCTATTTTGATCAAAGTATCCCTC
Organism: Echinarachnius parma; assembly: GCA_037951105.1. Classification (NCBI taxonomy): domain Eukaryota; kingdom Metazoa; phylum Echinodermata; class Echinoidea; order Clypeasteroida; family Echinarachniidae; genus Echinarachnius; species Echinarachnius parma. The sequence continues at coordinate 84,893 of JBAMJV010006406.1, read as the reverse complement.
CTGTGATGGTATTGAATGCTATTCTGCTTCCAGAACCAGATTCTACTCCAGACTGGCTGACTGATTGACCGTCAGACTGTCAGACTGTCAATACCAGTCTTAAGATAGTGCAACACCCCCCTACCCCCCCCCCCCTTCCCCCCCCCCTTCCCCCCCCCCCAACAAAAATGTCAAACACCTTTGATCAAAGTATAGACCTCTTTTGTGATAATGGTTTTGAGCGTTATTCTGCTTCCAGGCAGACAGCTGTCGGAACAACTTCAAGAACCAGAATCACCTCTAGACTGGCTGACTGGATTTACCCCCTGACCATCCGGTGCCATTGAGAGTCTTAGCTAGGGCCACACCTCCTCTTCCCTTAAATATGTTCTTGATTAATACATCTCTTGAGTTGTGATGGTGATGTTGTGATGTTGTGATGTTTGTGTTGCTTTGGGACATTGCGTCCTGCCTAAGACATCAGTGACTGCCAGTAGTCCTAAAAGGAAAATCACTCTGGAAGATATCTTGAGTGAAAATCATTCTACATTTTGTTACCTATGCGAACACATTCAAGTAGAAAACGTGTTATTGTGATTTAGGATTGCAGTCAACACTTTAATTCTACACATCTAATATTGAACCTGATTATTTGTATCCACCTTATAATCCATTTAAGAACATCTCTACATTTCTGCTGTTGTCATTTGCAAATAGAAAAAAGGTATTTGAAACGTCGCATCGTTGCATCTGTCACATTCTATCTGTACTTCCAAAATTAGAGTTGGGTCTCCCTGAATTTTAAGCAAATATTTAACCACACAGCTTTTCTTAAACAAAATTAGTGCTATGAGTTATTTCGATTAGAATCACATATTTACGTCAAGAAGAAAATCAATAGTGGTGTTATATAGCTGAATTTAATATAAGATATTTTTTGTGTTATCTGCCTTTAATAATTTATTCATTCCTTTATTGTTTGTTGTACTTTTTATGTGTTACTGTTCACTTTCTAATAAAATATATCACTTTTATTAACTGTATATGTAAATCATGAAGTGTAAATGTTATTCAGTGCTAAAATAAAAGTAATATATGTGTGTTGTTTATTTTGTGTGGAATAAAGTAAATAAACCTTTATTATATGGGTGCCGTAAACGGTTATGCAGGAATGACCTTTCATCTGGAGTGGGGGTGGGGGTGAGACAATAGCCCCCCCCCCCCCCCCCAACAAAATCATTTGTTCAAATATCAGTGTCTAGAGATGCTTTATTCTAGTTTGAGTTTTACTCTTGAATGTTGTATTATAATTGTCTTTCTTTGTGTATAAATATTGAATATATGCACTCACTCATTTGTTATAGCAAAAACTTAACATTATATTATAGGCATGACTTCCAAACGAAAATTGATATCCTGATGATTTTACACACTGAGAAAAGTTATCGACTTTCAGTACATCTTTATTTTGTCTCTCTCTTTTTTTCTTTTTGAGTGTTTTATTATGAATTGTAAGATGATCCTGTTTGTATGAATGCCTTGTATTACACAAATATTTCTGTGATATTATTCTTAAAGACTAAAATAAATAATTATATTCATATACATCATGCTAGTACTTATGTGATCATTTTGTTTGTGTTATTTTGGCTTTTAAGTGATCCATTACCTTTGTGAAAATTCAACCAAAATCACTTGGAGCTTTCACACTTCTCTTGTACCTTGTTGTTTGGTTTTACGGTATCAGAAGAATGAAATGAGTTTTGATTTTTTAAATGTCTCCCTAATTATTGAGATATATTAGATTGAATTCCAAAGCGTCTGTAGACGCTTTCGACAGTAGCCAAGAGTATCCAAATTTGGAGACTAAATCCTTGGACATAGTATCCCAATTTTGATACTTCATGATCAAGATCAAGATCAAATCGGACACAGATTTTCTTTTTTTTCACTTGGTACACATTATTCGTTTTCTATGAAAATCTCAGACCAAAAAAAAATTCTCAAGAATCATCCAATGATATTGGTATATTATACAAGTCTCAAATATCACTTTTAGGAAGAAAAAAATATGTTCAACACATGCTCATATAGTTTATCTGGTTTTATGTTTGCATGAATACAACATACTGAAAATTATTCAAAGTTTCATATCAACACGCTCATCACAAAACAAACAATCTTTGAAATAGTACATTCTATTTGTCATTCTTTTTTCTGAACTTTATTCACAAATATTCTTTGTGTATGATACAATAACTGCTCTTTATTGAGCATACAAATGTAATATTTAAAAAAATTGTGCAACAAAATCCCATAAAAAATATCTACAAAAATATAACGTTCAACTAATAACACCCTGTAACTCAAATCGCCTTGATGTACTTCAAAAAAATGTTCTCCACGCACAGCATTTTAACATTTTTAACAAGTTAATCTCATAATTAAATTTACTTTGTTTCATCTATAGATACAAAAAGAAATGTTATACAGTGAAACCTCATCATGACGAACATGTTTGGTCCATTTAATTTACCTTTTTATATCAGATATATTGTTGTTTTGGGCTTAAAAACACCAAAATACATAAAACCTGAACCTGTGAAATTACCTTGCTATATTAGGTACTCATAACAGAGCTTGTTATAAAAAGGTTCCACTGTATTCGGTTGTGGCTCAATGGTTGAGCACCGGTCTAGCAATCTGAGGTCTCTGGTTTGATTCAGTTTCCTCTATGTTTGAATTCAGATTTAATATCCTTGCAATTCCACTTTAGAACCACAAGAGAAGCAAGTACGTTTGGTTGAATTATACAAAGTTACCAAATCCCTTCTTAAATACAGTCAAACCTGTGTATAGTGACCACCTCAGGGAAACAAGAAAAGTGGCCACTGTAGACAGGTTCCATAACACTGTTTTTCCCTGTAGTGGATCACTTTTGATGGCCACTATAGGCAGGTGGTCACTAAGACGGGTTTGACTGTTTTATCATGACGTAATTTTATCGCTTGCTGAAAACCGCTTCTGAGGGCCTGACAAGCGGTGCGAGTTTTCCGCTCTCAAGCCTGCATCCAGGAGATTTGTATCAGTGTTGACACTTTCTTATCAATTGCCCCTCTCTCTGTGATAGCACTGGGCCTCGGGGGCATTAAACACAGCTGGGATTGTTGACAGTAGTGACAAAACTGTCAGAAACTGATAAGAATGTGACCGAGTTGATTACCACGATGGTGGAAATCAAACTAACGACAGAATCACCTAATGTGTAAAGGCCCCCCATGAGCTTTTTGAAAAGGTATCCAAGACTGATACAACATCACATAATGAACAGAATTGTAACATAAATTCAAATTCAATAATATACATGTATATATATATATATGCATGCGAACAATACTGGTACAGTGTTTGTTATTTACAATATTTACATCTAAAAATACAAATTTTGGATAAATAAATTAGAACTCTTGATTGTCCCCTGCAGCTATTTCAATGGTAGTGCCAAAAACCCACAAGTGAATCAAACGTGTGGTGCATCAAAATTTCACTCAACACTTATTACAATAAACAATCCTAGTTTTTGTTGCAACCATATTCTATGGCCCAACATGTGACTGGCTGGAATACTCCCTAGAGTGTGGGAAATGTGCACTTTGTGAGCAGGAATGATTGCAGTGTGTATCCGTTCACCGGGATTACAATATTGTCGAGCGCTATTATACTTGAATGAATAGTGCTAAATGTATATCAAATGGCCGTTATTTATTTGTAAGTGTTTAGTCAAATCAAAGCAATTTCTGTGATATCTTTGTATCTTATGTTTTTCTGTTCGAATATAACAAACTAGTGATAGTATACTAAAGCAATATTGTCAAGCACTATTATACTTGAATGAATAGTGCTAAATGTATATCAAATGGCCGTTATTTATTTGTAAGTGTTTAGTCAAATAAAAGCAATTTCTGTGATATCTTTGTATCTTATGTTTTTCTGTTTGAATATAACAAACTAGTGATAGTATACTAAAGCAATTGTAATGGTCTTACAGAAATCATTTCAAGGTTAGTCCACTGTATTAACATTATAGCAACAACAAATCAAATCAGGATTTTGATACTTGCATCCCAGAAAAATTTAGGTGGAGTTTGATAATACGGTCTTTAAAATGTCTTAGTATGCCTTAAACTTTCTTTTCAGGAAAGCAAGGCCACAAAATATTACCGAAGGCAGGGAATCAGCAAAAAAGGTTTGTGAAAGATTGTCATGCAAAGACCACAGCAAAATCAAATAAAAATATTAAATGTGTGCATTATGTAAACAATCCCGACAGAAAAATAAATAAGAGGTAATTCTTAGGATCCCAATTAATTTGATGCATTTTTATAAAAACAAGGATAACCATAAACCTGTGCTAAAAAGTATAGGGGTGATGTGATAAATGTGTATTAAAAATGGGAAATGAAATGATAAAAGTAAAGGAAAAATTGGCACAATTTGGCAAGACTTCATCAATCTTCAAATTCTATATAATTGTAAATTTTAATTATAATGGACAGAAACTCAACTAAAATAGTCTAGCAATTATGAATACAAATATATGTTCTCGTGTCATGGTTATTAAGTGATCTAAAAGAGATTAAATACATCTTTAAATGCTCCTACTATATTTCATATGGAGCAAACTACATTTGTGTAAAAGCATTGTCGAGCTACATGTAGACTATTTCTAGCAAAAACATTGTTTCGCATATAAATAGGTCCATTTCAGAATATCTATAATAGAGTACTAAAGTTGCTATACCTATGGGCAATGGTTCAAAACAATGCCAGGCAAGCCATGAATAAATAAATAAAGTGGTTGCTAAGAAGGCAACCATCCAGCTCAAACCCACTACCAAAACCCTGAATCAAAGGACAAGTATTTAGAACCATTACTATGTTTCTAACGAAATAATGTGAAGTGACTACTTCGGAACTTTATAGCACACTCCTGCCAAAAGTATATATTCTGTTACTACATCAGCTGCAGTTAAAACCTTAAAACCTTAACACCAAAAGGCATTTCAAGTAAACCGACCTCTTCTTTTTTACCCAGTTTTCCTCAGTTATCTAACAAATACAATATAATAGCAAAATATATTATAGTTTACATAATGCTTGTAGCAATCAAAAACCATATAGTTTGCATAGTATACGTGCACCTTCAGTGCTTTTGAAAGACATTTATTATGGTATTTAAACAGGAAAGGTCATTTAAAAGAAAATGTTTTGATCATCACCAATACCAAAATACCAAATGATGGTTAAACCAGTCACCAAGAACCAAATTCATATGGACCTGGATCATTTGTAAGTGTTGAGACATCAAATATTAAGCCAATTATCTACATACATGTAATTTGCTATCATTTTCATTTTGTCTCTTTCTCTCTCCTGATTTTTTTCTCTCACTCACTCACTCTTTCTCCAACTCTCATTCACTCCCTTCAAATTGCTCTCTTTCTTTCCAACTTTCTTCACCTCTCTTTCTCTCTTCTCTTACTCTGTTTATCTATCTCCTCTCTCAAATAATATTTTCTACCTCATATATTTGTGATGCTGTCTTTGTCATCTTTGTTCTTAGCCCAATCAGAAGCCATGTCTCTGGTCTTGGACAGTGAATTGAAAAGTGAAGTTCTTCTCAACACTAATATCTTCATCTCTGCAATATCTACTTGTGCCTGTGCAATCAGATTCATAATTTTATCTAAGTCCTTCTTAGCTCTATTTGCTGTTGAAGAGGTCAACACAATTGTTTTTCTTCTTAGCTTCATTTGCAGCCATATATCTGGTTTTAAACAGCGAATCATAATGTTGTCTTGGTCCTCCGTAACTTCATCTGCAGCTACGTCTTTTGTGGGAAACAGCGAATCATAATGATGTTTTTGTCTTCAGCTTCATTTGTAGCCATATATCTGGTTTTAAACAGCAAATCATAATGTTGTCTTGGTCCTCCGTAACTTCATCTGCAGCCACGTCTTGGGTGTCGAACAGTGAATCATAATGATGTCTTTGTCCTCCGTAACTTCATCTGCAGCCACGTCTTGGGTGTAGAACAGTGAATCATAATGATGTCTTTGTCCTCCGTAACTTCATCTGCAGCCACGTCTTGGGTGTAGAACAGTGAATCATAATGTTGTCTTGGTCCTCCGTAACTTCATCTGCAGCCACGTCTTGGGTGTAGAACAGTGAATCATAATGTTGTCTTGGTCCTCCGTAACTTCATCTGCAGCCACGTCTTGGGTGTAGAACAGTGAATCACAAAGCTTCTTGAGTAGGGGCCAAAGTGTTGACTAGTTCCCTGCAGAATGAAAATAGAATAAATGTAAGATTAATACTGGCAGAATATCATCGGTTGAGAAAGAAGGGCACTACTATAAAGTCACATTTTGTACTTCAGATATAATAATGTTTACTTTTTTGCTGCCCTGTAGAAATCAAATGTAGGTCTCATAAATTTTGTATACATATTTCAAAAAATATAAATAACTATCATCTGAACATTTGCTATCACACAGATAACGACCTAATTACAAGATGGTCAGTAGAACTCAATTGTGCTTTTTTTGGGGTTTATGGTCAAGAAAATTGATGACGACTTGTAGAAGAAAATGATAGTTGGAGAAGGTCAGAGAGATGAGGTTGAGATGGATTGAGGAAAGAGGAGGAGGAGGGTTCAAGTAACCATCTCAAATCGATGGGGATACAGTCTTAGTGGCCTCCTGTCTATAGGAGCCAACCTGTCTATAGTGGCCATCAATAGTGATCCCTTGCAGAGAAACAGTGTTATATAACCCGTCTTTAGAGGTCACCTCCCTACAGTGGCCACTTATCTTGTTTCCCTTCCGTGGTCACTATACACAGGTTTGGCACTATTATAATGTAAAAGAGGATATTCTTACTTGATTGTCGTAGTTTTTATGTCTGTAAGGTGATAACCTCCACTCGGGCTTCTGATCTGGGGGAGGACGGGAGATGACACTGCCTGATGCCATGGGGATCGTCATGGAAACCGCTGCACTCCTTGCTCCATAGGAACTTCTACTGGCACTGTGCGATGGAAATAAACAAAGTTACAATCATTATAATTATATTATACTTTATAATTTATAAATTATAATTTATAATACTAACACAAATATTTAAGTAGCCTCCAGTTAATTGGGTAGGCATTTGCACAATAAATGTTACCCCTTTATCAGGGGGTGTATTCTGAAAATCTTTTTAGGTTAAAATTGATTGTATTGCAAGCATTATCAACAATGTATTGCTCTGTGTGTTATGTCTGCAAATGTACATTTACTTGCATGCCAGTTCATTGTTAGTGAGTGGGGAAAGAAAAATCAATAAAACACTTGTTAAACAACTTATTGATCTTTTTGCTTTAGAGAGCTAAATAAAGAAGACTCCAGTCTCTCAGAATAGTACAATGTAGAGAGTATTTATTATTCAAACAACATAAAACCAATTAGAGTTTGTACACGGTACATCGTATGTTTGAAATAAGTATCTGCAAGCAAAACTTCTTTGTACTATTAAAGGGACATAGTAACATTGTCCAAATCCTCAAAATCCAATTGTAATTCTGGCGGTTCCCTTATACCTTGTTGTATTCGTATTGACAATAAAATCATGGGACCGGTTTCGGTTTTTTAAATTTCCCTTTCGTTAAAAAAGATATGTACGATTGAAGTGTTCAGATGTTGAATAATCCACTGGATCGTCAAAATCTCGTACAAAGTGAGTGCAATGAGTTAGTGAACATCACTTTGCCTTTTTGCTCATTACTCGGCCATATATAACGTCCATTTAAATTGAAATGTTCACACAACACCCAGTGGACATATTAGATAACAATAATATACCTTGTATCAACCACTCATCACTTTTTGCACATGTCAACAAAGTTACTAGATCCCTTTAAGCACTGGCGTACTGGTGGGGGGGCTTGGGGGGGCGCTAGCCCCCCCAAATAAAATTTCAATCATGGCATATATCTAATTCGATACCAGTGATTGAAAAAAAATGTATTTTTAAGACAAGATAACTCATATTTTACTTCATGTCAATTCAAATTTCCGCCCTAAGTATGCACCAGACTTAAAACATTGCAAACGGACCCAATACCACCCTTCTCCCCCTCTCGGTCGCTCCACTCTCTCGGGAATAAGTCTTGTCTACGTCTAGAATTCTTTGTTCGTATTTTTGTATCATACATAATAAGGCTTTTGATGCACTGTTGAACTGTATAATATGTCACTTTGCTATCATTATTTTGGGGGTGCATATTCGATTTTTCTTTATGAAACAAATACAAACTCTTTTCCGGTTGGTTGAATCATGACGCACTTATAGTACTGTACTTATAGCCATGGCCCTGGGAAGCGGGGGTGCTGGGGGTGCTGCAGCACCCCCGGAAATTTTTCAGGGGGTGCGCAGCACCCCCTGCAAACATTTCTGTATGTTATATATCATTATGCTTCATTTACGAAATTGTCACACAGCCGACAGCCACAAATGACGCTTTTTTGTTTCTTTTTGTTTTTACTTTGGGATAATTTGGATATATGCAAATTATGGTTAGACGATATTGGGCAGGAAGGTCAGCTTGCTACAACGTCTGTAAACTATTTAATCTTCACAAAGATCAATCACTCAGACGAACATATCACCAGACGGGAAAATGCACCTTGACATTTCAGTGGCGGATCTACGGGGGGGGGGGGGGGGGGGGGGATGGGGTTTAACCCCCCCCCCCCCTTGGGCTGCCAAGTGAAAATGTATCAGTGAAAAAAGTGAAATAGCAAAACAATTTGCCGCTTTGTGGCTAGCAGTGTAAAAAGTTAGCAAAAATCACTTACGGGGGTTCAAAATAGCAACAAAATTCGCCGCTTCGTGGCTAGCAGTGAAAAAAGTGAACAAAAATCACTTACGGGGGTCCAAAATAGCCACACAAAAATCGCAGCTTCGCGGCTATCAATGAAAAAAGTTAAACAAAATCACTTACGGGGGTTCAAAATAGCAAAAAGAAAATCGCCGCTTCGCGGCTATCACTGAAAAAAGTTAACAAAAATCACTTAGGGGCGTTCAAAATAGCAACAAGAAAATCGCCGCTTCGCGGCTATCACTGAAAAAAGTTAACAAAAATCACTTACGGGGGTTCAAAATAGCAACAGAATTCGCCGCTTCGCGGCTAGCAGTGAAAAAAGTGAACAAAAATCACTTACGGGGGTTCAAAATAGCCCCCCAAAAAAAATCGCCGCTTCGCGGCTATCACTGAAAAAAGTTAACAAAAATCACTCACAGGGGTTCAAAATAGCAACAAAATTCGCCGCTTCGCGGCTAGCAGTGAAAAAAGTGAACAAAAATCACTTACGGGGGTTCAAAATAGCAACAAAAAATTCGCCGCTTCGCGGCTAGCAGTGAAAAAAGTGAACAAAAATCACTTACGGGGGTCCAAAATAGCCACACAAAAATCGCAGCTTCGCGGCTATCAATGAAAAAAGTTAAACAAAATCACTTACGGGGGTTCAAAATAGCAAAAAGAAAATCGCCGCTTCGCGGCTATCACTGAAAAAAGTTAACAAAAATCACTTAGGGGCGTTCAAAATAGCAACAAGAAAATCGCCGCTTCGCGGCTATCACTGAAAAAAGTTAACAAAAATCACTTACGGGGGTTCAAAATAGCAACAGAATTCGCCGCTTCGCGGCTAGCAGTGAAAAAAGTGAACAAAAATCACTTACGGGGGTTCAAAATAGCCCCCCAAAAAAATCGCCGCTTCGCGGCTATCACTGAAAAAAGTTAACAAAAATCACTCACAGGGGTTCAAAATAGCAACAAAATTCGCCGCTTCGCGGCTAGCAGTGAAAAAAGTGAACAAAAATCACTTACGGGGGTTCAAAATAGCAACAAAAAATTCGCCGCTTCGCGGCTAGCAGTGAAAAAAGTGAACAAAAATCACTTACGGGGGTCCAAAATAGCCACACAAAAATCGCAGCTTCGCGGCTATCAATGAAAAAAGTTAAACAAAATCACTTACGGGGGTTCAAAATAGCAAAAAGAAAATCGCCGCTTCGCGGCTATCACTGAAAAAAGTTAACAAAAATCACTTAGGGGCGTTCAAAATAGCAACAAGAAAATCGCCGCTTCGCGGCTATCACTGAAAAAAGTTAACAAAAATCACTTACGGGGGTTCAAAATAGCAACAGAATTCGCCGCTTCGCGGCTAGCAGTGAAAAAAGTGAACAAAAATCACTTACGGGGGTTCAAAATAGCCCCCCAAAAAAATCGCCGCTTCGCGGCTATCACTGAAAAAAGTTAACAAAAATCACTCACAGGGGTTCAAAATAGCAACAAAATTCGCCGCTTCGCGGCTAGCAGTGAAAAAAGTGAACAAAAATCACTTACGGGGGTTCAAAATAGCAACAAAAAATCCCCGCTTCGCGGCTATCACTGAAAAAAGTTTAACAAAATCACTTACGGGGGTTCAAAATAGCGACTCATGGACATCGTCATTGGGTCAAACCCCTCCCTTAGCAAAAAGCTAGATCCGCCTCTGATAATGACAGAAAAAGACTGAAAGAAGGAGAAGAAGAAGAAGAATATAGGTATATATACGTATATATCTCAGCACCCCCGGTGAAAAAAATCGTTCCCAGGGCCCTGCTTATAGCACTATATATTACATGTCGTCATGTCAGAATTACCTTTCTAAGTATGCATCAGATTGCACAGTTTCAAGTCAAAAAATGCAAAAGCTTCCTACCGTGGGAGGGGGACACCCCCTCCTACACCCTCCCCCGCTCAGTCGCTTCGCTTTTTGTCTTTATGAAACAAATAAAAAATCTTTTCTAGTCGGTAGAATCATGACGCACTTACCGACATTATAGTACATGTCGTCGAGTCAAAATTTCCTTTCTAGGTATGCATCAGATTGCACAGTTTCAAGTCCAAAAATGCAAAAGCTCCCTACCGTGGGAGGGCACCCCCCTCCCACACCCTCCCCCCCCCCCCCCCCCCGCTCAGTCGCTTCGCTCCTTCGGGCTTGGTCGCTTCACTCCCTTGCACAAATTTGTTACAAATTTGTTAAGCCCCCCCCAAAAAGTTTTGGCTCATTACGCCACTGACTACTACTACTACTACTACTACTACTACTACTGCTATACTACTACTACTACTACTACATGTACTACTACTACTACTACTACTACTACTACTACTACTACTACTGCTGCTGCTATACGACGACGACGACGACTACTACTACTACTACTACTACTACTACTACTACTACTACTATACTAGCGGTCACCAGTATAGAATTCTGGTGTCACCCTGGACAAAATGACCACCTATACCACTTCCCTGAAATCTATTTGTCACTAGATCTTGAAGAGAGCCACTGAGATTTAGTTTTACTTTTGTTAAATTCGTTATGTGCATATATATTATGCCGCGAACACTGATTTAACTCTTTTTAAAACCAGCCACTTCCACTTCCATTTACTTTCGTCCATTTCAAATAATGCAGGACTATCAAACCACAATTAGAATGTGTTTGTACAGACTAACTTACCAAGACACGCCTGATTGTCTGGCGCCAGTTCATATCCCCCTCGACATGAGCAGTAGAAAGATCCATTTGTATTCACGCAGAATCCGTCGGTCGAGTCACAGGGATGCGGCGCAGCACATTCGTTGATGTCTAAACAAATAACAACAAAATATAAATATATATATATATACTACTGCTACAACTTTTGCTACAACTACTACTCCTACCACTAATAATAATACAACTACTACTACTACTACTACTACTACTACTACTACTACTACTACTACTACTACTACTACCACTATTACTTCTACTGCAACAACTACTGCTACTACCACTACTCCTACTATTTCCACTATCACTACTACTACTACTACTACTACTACTGTACTACTACGACTACTACTATTACTACTACTACTACTACTACTACTACTACTACTACTACTACTACTACTACTACTACTAAATACTACTACTACTACTGCCACTACCACAGCTACTACTACTACTGCTACTTTACTATACTTCTACTTCTAGTGATTTTTAAGAAAGCCATTTCAATGTCTAGTTATTGTCTCCCATTTCATGTCATGCATGTAGGACTATCAATCGGCAATTTTACTGTGTTACTACGGACTAACTTACCGATACAGGCCTCATTGTCTGGCGCCAGTTCATATCCCCCTTGACATGCGCAGTAGAAAGATCCATTTGTATTCACACAGAATCCGTTGGTCGAGTCACAGGGATGTGATGCAGCACATTCGATGATGTCTAAACAAATTTTAAAAATACACATACATAGGCACAAATTAGTTCTCATCAGTGGCACATAATTAGTAAAGGGCTTAACCCTAAAAAGGCCGGGCTATTTGAGGTCTTTCTACGGCCGGGGGGGGGGGGGGCATTATGCCCCCCCCCCCCCCCCCCTTAAGATCTCAGCCGCGAAGCGGCCGATCGCCGTGAAAATGTGCACGCATGATAAGTGAGGTGTATAGAATACAATGGTAATTTTAATTTTTTGAAAAATTCATTAATTTGCATATTTATGGTAATTTATGCAAATAAGGTTATACAATTCATATTTTTACCCATAAATCATATATTCTTCATAATTAAACATTGGTTTTCACTAAATATATTCTTTAGAGCATTTGGAATGATAATACGACAACAAAATGTGGAAGAGCCAGGTTCTTCCTCATTTTTTCTATTGTTTTTATAATTTATTATGTATTTCTTTGTTTTTTTACTTATGTATTTTATTGTTTTTGTTGTTTATTTTATTTCTAACTACAATTCAACTATTTTGAACCCCAAAACAAACATATAAAATGCAAACAAGACCAAATAACCATTCATATACCTCTTTTTACGAAAACTGATATTTCCATATGTTTTGTACACAAATCACGAAATTGAGCAATTTTCGGGCTGACATGCATAGACAAAAGGTCACGTGACTTCGTAACGGTAGGTCCGATTTTCAAATTTTTTATTTTAAAATATGCGCAAGACCCAAAAGAAAAAAGTCACCAAGCAGCGGCGCGTCATCTTACTGCGTTTTGGAGCAATCAAAAAAATCGCGGAGGGGGGGGGGGGGGGCATTATGGCCCCCCCCCCCCCCCCCGGCAGGTTTAAAATAAACAAATTACCAGAAAATTGATAAACCTGTTAGCCTGTTGTATATATACATTATAACATATGTATTACATGTACATTCAAACGAATAAAAAAGATGTGAAACATAAGAGGCCCAAGTCCACTGTCACAAATTAAATGAATAAACCATTTCAGTGACATGAGACAGGGTAGACAGAACAAAACATGTACACCAAAGCAGCAATAATCATATCAGTTACATGTATATATTATGTTAAACTTCATAAGTATATAACTCATGGAAAATATATGCATCTTTCTAGCATAAACAATTCATTTTACATATATTCTATCTTGAACACAATTCAATGTTATATAATTATAATAACATGGTCTAAAGAAATAAATAGAAAACAACCACATTTGTATGCATGCACATCAAAATAATGATATCATAATATTAATCTTTAAACACTTAAAGTATATTTTAATGAATGACCTCTCGACATCCAGTCTTAGTATAGGTTTTCCCGCTCAATTTGACACTTTTTTTTCAATCGAATTCATTAAGGGTCATTCAAATTCACGCATTGCCGCGTAATCGTTGGTATCGGTCTTTCAAATTTCGAATACTAGGCTTTTTACTTAGTCGTTTGTAATTTTGTATACCTTTCGGGCATGGTGGAGTTACAACTATTAGTTTATAATGTTACTGTCCAGGTTTGGTTACTAAAGTTCAGCCTTACCAAAACGGTACCCCTTTAAGCTTTCGTGAATAGACACACGAGTTCATTTATGGGCACTCGAATTCGCGAATGTGCAGCCAAATGTCAAAATGGTGCATACAAATTAACGCGTCGTGCCCTTTCACGAATTCGAACGACCAATGAGGCCCCAGCGTAAACTACATGCCAATTTGAATGACCATTGATGAAAAGGTATGCTCTTTGTGCAAATTCACTTGCCTGACGTGAGTTTTTAAGGACTATTTACGAATTCGAATGCTGCTTTGACATGGCGATCGCAAATCGCGCGAATTCGTTTGCTCCTATTTTCAATTTGAATGACAACATCGCGAAATTGAGCGGCAAAACCTATACTAGCGGTCACCAGTATATGTTGTATCCTGGTATCACCCTGGACAAAATGACCACCTATTCCTCTTCCCTGAAATCGATTTGTCACTAGATCATTTTGTAATTGATTTTGAAGAGAGCCACTGAGATTTAGTTTTACTTGTTTAAAATTCGTTATGTGCATACATATTATGCCGCGAACAGACTGATTTAACTCTTTTTAAAAACCAGCCACTTCCACTTCCACTGTACTTACTTTCGTCCATTTCAAATAATGCAGGAGTATCAAACCACAATTAGAATGTGTTTGTACGGACTAACTTACCAAGACAGGCCTCATTGTCTGGCGCCAGTTCATATCCCCCTCGACATGAGCAGTAGAAAGATCCATTTGTATTCACGCAGAATCCGTCGGTCGAGTCACAGGGATGCGGCGCAGCACATTCGTTGATGTCTAAACAAATAACAACAAAATATAAATATATATATATATATATATATATATATAACCCTAACCCTAACCCTAACCAAAGCTGTATGTATTAGTTCATCTTCCGTTTATATATATATAAATATATATATACCACTGCTACAACTTTTGCTACAACTACTACTCCTACCACTATATTCCATTTTCTTTTTTTCATTTCTGTATGTGCATGATAGACTATCAATCCGCAATTAGACTGTTAGTACGGACTTTTTACCAAGACAGGTCTGATTATCTGGCGCCAGTTCATATCCCCCTTGACATGAGCAGTAGAAAGATCCATTTGTATTCACGCAGAATCCGTTGGTCGAGTCACAGGGATGCATCCCAGCACATTCGTTGATGTCTAAACAAATTTAGGCACGAATTAGTTCTCATCAGTGGCATATCCATATAAAAGAAGTTTAAAGAAAACAATTACCATGAACTGGGTAATCCATGATGCACCTATAAAATTTGGCTAGCCTGTTGTATTCATATGTAATGTAAATCCCTCTGCAAATGAATCCTGACAAAGTGCCTCTCGACATCCAATCTTAGTATTAGCGGTCACCAGTATTGCATCCTGGATCATCCACGACAAATAACTACCCATTTCACTTCCGATATATATATTATATGCTTTATAAAGATACACATCGCAATTCATTCAATAGTAATCTTGAAAAGAGGCACTAAGATTTATTTCAGCAACAATTCTGGAAAAACGAACTAACTTACCAAGACAGGTCTGATTATCTGACGCCCGTTCATATCCCCCTTGACATGCGCAGTAGAAAGATCCATTTGTATTCACGCAGAATCCGTCGGTCGAGTCACAGGGATGCGGCGCAGCACATTCGTTGATGTCTAAACAAATACAAAAATATATATACTCCGCAAAAAAAGAAACTGGACACTTGTATAAGTTGAAATATGTTATATTAATGTACGATAAAGTGTATGTTATCATATATCAAATTAAAGGGAATTTAGTCCTCTACATGCAGGGTTTAAATTAAAGGTATAATCGTTCATGCATGAAATGCCATGGTCAATTAACAATAGCAAGGACTGTTTTCAAAAATAGCAAAAACCATGGAGGACCACACCATTCGACTGAAATGATAGTAAGCGCTTCACTTAAAACAAGTGTGCGGGGTAAGTAAATTATGACATTATTTAACTTTATTGTTATGAACAAACTATGAAAATACATATTTGTCAATAAAACAGGGCCAGGTTATGAGAGCAACATCATACTGGTCTGTATTAGAGGCATTAAGCTTGTCTGTTTCATGTGTCTCCTGCAATTTTAACCATATTTACCTAGAGAAATGTCATGTTAAAGACTGCCCAACTGTTTGACCAAGGGTGACATCAGGTTTTGAAAATCTTTGGACTACGGTAGAATTCTTGAGAAGAATTTATACCATTTTTCATGCTGAAATAAGGGCACAAACTGTGTTTTTTTACGAATAAACCTTTGCCATGGAATTACCCATTGTGTTACTTTTGGATGAAAATAAAAACTATAACGTTCACAATTTGTCTTCATTTATACTTTGTATTGAGATGAAGATAGAAAAGGTCACATTTGTAATGAAAAATTATGCCATGTCATGAATATAGCGTTTTCGATTATGCTTATCAACATTTATATGGTTGAGTGGATGTTCCATTTTTGCTATTTTTGAAAACAGACCTTGCTGTGGTTAATTGACCGTGACAAGTCATGCATGAATGATTTCATCTGAATTGTATGCCAATATTGAAGATGGTCATTTTACCTTTAATTTGATAAACAATATCATCTATGTTATCGTAAATGAATATGAAATATTTTGTCTTAAATAAGTGTCCTGTTTCTTTTTTTTCGGAGTATATATATATTATACTGCTACTACCACTGCTACTCCTCCTACTACTACTACTACTGCCACTACTACTACTACTACTACTACTACTACTACTACTACTACTACTACTGCTGCTACTACTACTACTACTACTACTACTACTACTACTACTACAAAACTACTACTACTACTACTACTACTACTACTACTACTACTACTACTACTACTACTACTACTACTACTTCTACTACTACCACGGGCGTAGCGAGTTACGTAATACCTATTCAACTGGGGGGGATGAATGAATAGATCATCCCCCCACTTGAATGGGTATCAATGTCATGTCTACGCCCGTGACTACTACTACTCTTACTACTACACAACTACTACTACTACTACTACTACTACTACTACTACTACTACTACTACTACTACTACTACTACTACTACTCAAGTTTCAAGTTTATTCAAACCAAATCAAACATAAACAATGGTACAAGATATAACAGCAAGGAACACAAGAATGATAGGTTTGGGACCCCAGTGAAGCACAGCTTGTGAACGGGGCCCCTTTACACAGTTGACTATACGGTAGGTATATAATGGCAAGGAGTAGCATATTTACAACGAGTATAACTCATGTGTATGTAACAATGTTACTACTGCTACTTTACTATACTACTAATTCTAGCGATTTTAAAGAAAGCCATTTCAATGTCTAGTTATTGTCTCCCATTTCATGTCATGCATGTAGGACTATCAATCGGCATTTTGACTGTGTTACTACGGTCTACGGACTAACTTACCAAGACAGGCCTGATTATCTGGCGCCAGTACATATCCCCCTCGGCATGAGCAGTAGAAAGATCCATTTGTATTCACGCAGAATCCGTTGGTCGAGTCGCAGGGATGCGGCCCAGCACATTCGTTGATGTCTAAAACAAATAACCAAAAAATAAATAGGCACGAACTAGTTCTAATCAGTGGCACATCCATATTAAAGTGGGTTAAAAATAAAACAAATTACCAAGAACAGGATAATCCATGACACACCTGTAAAACTCGGCTAGCATGCGAATCCCTCTGCAAAGGCATTGACAAAGTACCTCTCGGCACCACCTATTCTACATCTCTGAAATCTATACATACTTTGTAACGAATTCATATCGTATTTCATTTCGTAGTGATTTTAAAGAGAGCCATTACGATTTAGTTTTACTTTGTTTTTCAATTCTATATAATGCATATATATCATGTCGCGAACAGACTGATTTAACTCTTTGAAAAAATATATAGGTAACATCTTTGGAAAAAGCACGAACTAACATACCAAGACAGGTCTGATTGTCTGGCGCCAGTTCATATCCCCCTTGACATGAGCAGTAGAAAGATCCATTTGTATTCACGCAGAATCCGTAGGTCGAGTCGCAGGGATGCGGAGCAGCACATTCGTTGATGTCTAAACAAATTAAAATACACAAATATAGGCACGAATTAGTTCTCATCAGTGGCACATCTATATTAAAGAAATTGATAGAAAAAGATTACCAGGAACTGGATAAACCATGACGCACCTGTAAAATTCGGCTAGTCTCTGCAAAGGCATCCTGGCAAAGTGCCTCTCGACATCCAGTCTCAGTATAAGTGGTCACCAGTATCGCGTCCTGGATCATCCAGGACAAATCACCACCTACATATTTCACTTCCCTTATATATATTTTTAATATGCTTTGTTACCAAGGTTACGCTACACATAGCAATTAATTCAATAGTAATATTGAAAAGGGGCACGGAGATTTTATTTAAGCAACATTTCTGAAAAAGCCGGATTAACGTACCAAGACAGGTTTGATTATCTGGCGCCAGTTCATATCCCCCTTGACATGAGCAGTAGAAAGACCCATTTGTATTCACGCAGAATCTGTTGGTCGAGTCGCAGGGGTGCATCCCAGCACATTCGTTGATGTCTAAACAAATAAGCAAATAATATATTATACTACTACTTATACTGGTACTATACTTCTACTACTACTACTTATACTACTACTACTACTACTACTTCTACTACTACTATGTACTACTATACTACTACTACTACTACTACTACTACTACTACTACTACTACTACTACTACTTCTTCTACTACTACTACTGCTGCTACTACTGCTACTAGTATTATACAACAACAACAACAACAAGTACTACTACTACTACTACTACTACTACTACTACTTCTACTATACTAATACTACTACTTACTACTATTTCAAATATGTATGCTACTATTCAAGGGCGTCGATTTCTTCTCGCCATTGGGGGGGGGGGGGGGGGGGATGATTCGTCATTTTGACCATCTCTGGCGAGGGAGCGAAGCGACAACCCAGCATCGTGCCCGGGTTTTTATGGTTGAGGGGGAGGGGGGGGGGGGGAAGGCTTTTTAATTAAGCTGTTTAGAAATTGGAAGATTATTAAGTGCACATTGCAAGCATCATGTTATGAGCTGGGCTTTGTCCAATATGAACTTAAGCCTGATAGATACATATATTGCAAGCATTCTGATGTAACCCTGAATAGCATCAGTCAAACCCACATTGGGAAGCTTATTGGGGGTCCAGGGGGCGGAGCCCCCGGAAGCTTTGGGATTTGAATATCCAGATATTAAGATGTTGTCTATAATTATGTAAATATAGAGTTAAATATTCTTTAGTTAATTGGCTTTTGAATTAGCTGTTTAGAGATTGGAAGATTATTAAGTGTACATTGCAAGCATCCTGTTATGATGAGGGCACTGTCCAAGTATGGATGAATTTTAGCCTGGTAGATAAATACTGTCGATTGTAATCATCCCGATGGAACCCTGAATAGAATAAGTCAATGGATACCCACATTGGAAAGCTTATTGGGGTCCAGGGGGCGAAGCCCCCGGAAGCTTTCTTTGTAATATTCAGAAATACAATTAACTATTGAATAGTTAGCTCAATTTTAATGAGCGAAGCGCAAACGCACAGTGGGCCAGGATCACCTGAAAGTTTGCCAAGAGAGAAGTCCTGAATAAAACTGTTTAATTAGTACATGGCTGGTACTGGGTCAAATAACCTTAATGGGGGTTCCAGGGGCACAGCCCCGGAAGATTTTGGATTTGGGCAGTTTAGCATTATCAAAAAGTGGTTTAAAGAAGACTATAGTAACTTCCATTCATGAGAGGGGGCAATGCTCCTTAATTGTAATGTTATTATATATTTTTGAACCCCAAATATTGGGGGGATGATAATACAGGCCATCCCCCCCACCTGAAATATTGGGGAGGA
>JBAMJV010006406.1:57500-60000 GCA_037951105.1 Echinarachnius parma | reverse complement strand
ACGTAGACAAGGCCGATTCCCGAGGAAGTGAACCAACCGAGAGGGGAAAGGGTGATGGGAGGGTATGGTGGTAGGTGGATGTCCGCCCGTGCATGCTTTTGCAATGTTTTACTTGAAATAATGCAATCTGGTGCATACCGTACTTAGGAAGGAAAGTTGACTTGATATGAAGTAAAATCTGAGTTATCTTGTCTAAAAAAATACCACTTTTTTCAATCACTGGTATCAAATTAGATATAAACCATGATTGAAATTTAATTGGGGGGGGGGACGCCAGTGATACTACTACTACTAGTACTACTACTACTACTACTACTACTACTACTACTACTACTATTACTACTACTACTACAACTACAACTACTACAACAACAACAACAACTACTACTACTACTACTACTACTACTACTACTACTATACTACTACTACTACTACTACTACTACTACTACTACTACAAAACTACTACTACTACTACTACTACTACTACTACTACTACTACTACTACTACTACTACTACTACTTCTACTACTACCACGGGCGTAGCGAGTTACGTAATACCTATTCAACTGGGGGGGATGAATGAATAGATCATCCCCCCACTTGAATGGGTATCAATGTCATGTCTACGCCCGTGACTACTACTACTCTTACTACTACACAACTACTACTACTACTACTACTACTACTACTACTACTACTACTACTACTACTACTACTACTACTACTACTACTACTACTCAAGTTTCAAGTTTATTCAAACCAAATCAAACATAAACAATGGTACAAGATATAACAGCAAGGAACACAAGAATGATAGGTTTGGGACCCCAGTGAAGCACAGCTTGTGAACGGGGCCCCTTTACACAGTTGACTATACGGTAGGTATATAATGGCAAGGAGTAGCATATTTACAACGAGTATAACTCATGTGTATGTAACAATGTTACTACTGCTACTTTACTATACTACTAATTCTAGCGATTTTAAAGAAAGCCATTTCAATGTCTAGTTATTGTCTCCCATTTCATGTCATGCATGTAGGACTATCAATCGGCATTTTGACTGTGTTACTACGGTCTACGGACTAACTTACCAAGACAGGCCTGATTATCTGGCGCCAGTACATATCCCCCTCGGCATGAGCAGTAGAAAGATCCATTTGTATTCACGCAGAATCCGTTGGTCGAGTCGCAGGGATGCGGCCCAGCACATTCGTTGATGTCTAAAACAAATAACCAAAAAATAAATAGGCACGAACTAGTTCTAATCAGTGGCACATCCATATTAAAGTGGGTTAAAAATAAAACAAATTACCAAGAACAGGATAATCCATGACACACCTGTAAAACTCGGCTAGCATGCGAATCCCTCTGCAAAGGCATTGACAAAGTACCTCTCGGCACCACCTATTCTACATCTCTGAAATCTATACATACTTTGTAACGAATTCATATCGTATTTCATTTCGTAGTGATTTTAAAGAGAGCCATTACGATTTAGTTTTACTTTGTTTTTCAATTCTATATAATGCATATATATCATGTCGCGAACAGACTGATTTAACTCTTTGAAAAAATATATAGGTAACATCTTTGGAAAAAGCACGAACTAACATACCAAGACAGGTCTGATTGTCTGGCGCCAGTTCATATCCCCCTTGACATGAGCAGTAGAAAGATCCATTTGTATTCACGCAGAATCCGTAGGTCGAGTCGCAGGGATGCGGAGCAGCACATTCGTTGATGTCTAAACAAATTAAAATACACAAATATAGGCACGAATTAGTTCTCATCAGTGGCACATCTATATTAAAGAAATTGATAGAAAAAGATTACCAGGAACTGGATAAACCATGACGCACCTGTAAAATTCGGCTAGTCTCTGCAAAGGCATCCTGGCAAAGTGCCTCTCGACATCCAGTCTCAGTATAAGTGGTCACCAGTATCGCGTCCTGGATCATCCAGGACAAATCACCACCTACATATTTCACTTCCCTTATATATATTTTTAATATGCTTTGTTACCAAGGTTACGCTACACATAGCAATTAATTCAATAGTAATATTGAAAAGGGGCACGGAGATTTTATTTAAGCAACATTTCTGAAAAAGCCGGATTAACGTACCAAGACAGGTTTGATTATCTGGCGCCAGTTCATATCCCCCTTGACATGAGCAGTAGAAAGACCCATTTGTATTCACGCAGAATCTGTTGGTCGAGTCGCAGGGGTGCATCCCAGCACATTCGTTGATGTCTAAACAAATAAGCAAATAATATATTATACTACTACTTATACTGGTACTATACTTCTACTACTACTACTTATACTACTACTACTACTACTACTTCTACTACTACTATGTACTACTATACTACTACTACTACTACTACTACTACTACTACTACTACTACTACTACTACTTCTTCTACTACTACTACTGCTGCTACTACTGCTACTAGTATTATACAACAACAACAACAACAAGTACTACTACTACT
>JBAMJV010006406.1:50000-52500 GCA_037951105.1 Echinarachnius parma | reverse complement strand
CCAGTTCATATCCCCCTTGACATGAGCAGTAGAAAGATCCGTTTGTATTCACGCAGAATCCGTTGGTCGAGTCACAGGGATGCATCCCAGCACATTCGTTGATGTCTAAACAAATAACAAAAAATACACATAAATAGGCACGAATTAGTTCTAATCAGTGGCATATCCATATTAAAGGGGTTAAAAGAAAGAGAAATTACCAAGAACAGGATATCCATGACACACCTGTAAAACTTGGCTAGCTTGTTGTATTCATTATTAATGCGAATCCCTCTGCAAAGGCATTGACAAAGTGCCTCTCGACATCTAGTCTTAGTAATAGCGGTCACCAGTATTGCATCCTGGATCATCCAGGACAGATAACTATACATATTTCACTTCCCATATATCTATATGCTTTGTAACGATACACATCGCAATTCAATCAATAGTAATATTGAAAAGAGGAACTGAGATTTAATTAAGCAACATTTCTGAAAAAACGGACTAACGTACCAAGACAGGTCTGATTGTCTGGCGCCAGTTCATATCCCCCTTGACATGAGCAGAAGAAAGATCCATTTGTATTCATGCAGTATCCGTCGGTCGAGTCACAGGGATGCATCCCAGCACATTCGTTGATGTCTAAACAAATAATAATAATAACTAGAATTGTAATACTTGTTTAGAACAAGTATAGGTGGGCTGGTCGAACTAAAATTAAAGACATAATCAAGGGCTCATTTGAGATAGCTTATTGTCTCAGCTACAACATACTCGAAGTTCAGCGTAAACGAAGCTAAAACGAAGAAGATATTGGTCGCGAAAGACGGGAATGTAGAATCCAGTTTTGAAAAAAAGTCATGTCCCATAGAGAATACACGCAAAATGTTAAAAAATGACATGCCTCCTTAAATCGCAAAAATACGCCATGATGCCTTTGTCAAAATGAAAAATCGTGATTATCACATTTGTAGAGAATTGTCTCAGCTAGAACATATCAAAATTTGGAAGAAAATCGATCAACATTTACAGAGATACAATCAATTTTCCAAAAATATGCTGACGTCATAATATGCAAATTGAAATTTTGAGTTCGGAGGCCATTATGATGACGCCATGAGTTAATTGAGGGTCAAATGAGACATGAAATCATATCTCCGACTCATAATCTATCCAAATATGAAAAAAAACTTGGGAGTTCCCATCCATTCTGAAGAGTTACAATGAATTTTGTATAGGCATGTTTTTGCCCATATATGCTATGTATTACAAGAGCTCGCGCGCACGGACATGTTTCTTGAACGGAAGCTCATTGCGTTTTTACTAGTCAGAAAAAGGTGAACAAGGTATCAAAATGCTTGGAAAGATGGGCTAAATATGATAACAGAGAAAATTCGGCGATTCTATGTTGCAAAATGCCAGTACGCGCGAAAACGCGCGCGCATGCGCGTGTGCGCGTTTTTTCGTAAAATGCTTAAAATGGCCTAAAACGTATCCAAAATGAATTTGCGACGATTTTGAACATTTTAAAATTTTGCGCGCGCGCTGACGCGCGCACGTACGCATGCGCGCGCGTTTTTTGACCTGAAATTGACCGGACGGATATTGACCTTGATCATGATAAATATGAATGAGAAACAACTTTTCGTTATGAAGATATGATCATGAGAAGATATTCAGAAAATTTTACAAAATGGCGCCTAGATGACGTCATCAGTCAAGGTCAGGGTTCAAAACCTTATTTTGCTTTGTCCATATGCCTATATATATGTGTGCCAAATTTCAAGGCACTTGATTGAGCCATTTTCAAGTTATCGTGGTAACAAAAAAGTGATTGGAAATAAGAAAAATAAAGAATAACTAGAATTGTAATACTTGTTTAGAACAAGTATAGGTGGGCTGGTCGAACTAAAATTAAAGACATAATCAAGGGCTCATGTGAGATAGCTTATTGTCTCAGCTACAACATACTCGAAGTTCAGCGTAAACGAAGCTAAAACGAAGAAGATATTGGTCGCGAAAGACGGGAATGTAGAATCCAGTTTTGAAAAAAAGTCATGTCCCATAGAGAATACACGCAAAATGTTAAAAAATGACATGCCTCCTTAAATCGCAAAAATACGCCATGATGCCTTTGTCAAAATGAAAAATCGTGATCATCACATTTGTAGAGAATTGTCTCAGATAGAACATATCAAAATTTGGAAGAAAATCGATCAATATTTACAGAGATACAATAAATTTTCCAAAAATATGCTGACGTCATAATATGCAAATTGAAATTTTGAGTTCGGAGGCCATTATGATGACGCCATGAGTTAATTTAGGGTCAAATGAGACATGAAATCATATCTCCGACTCATAATCTATCCAAATATGAAAAAAAAATTGGGAGTTCCCATCCATTCTGAAGAGTTACAATGAATTTTGTATAGGCATGTTTTTGCCCATATATGCTATGTATTACAAGAGCTCGCGCGCACGGACATGTTTCTTGAACGGAAGCTCATTGCGTTTT